>JBAMJV010011078.1:0-38124 GCA_037951105.1 Echinarachnius parma | reverse complement strand
TGTTGGAGGGAGGAAGCACATGACTAATGAAACCCCCCCCCCCCCCCCCCCCCCTACTGAGGCAACACGGTACACCACTCCAAACATACATGCATACATTTGCAACATCCTAACATACATGCTCTCACTGTATGTTTAAAAGTTTCCTGATCATAACAAACAGACAAAAAAACAAAAAAAACAAACAGATAAAATTATGTGTTGTTCTTTGCCTGGTGGTCCCCTTTAATATCTGCTTACTAATCCATAATTGCCTCATGAGTCTTTGAGTATTAAGTCAGATTCTGTGAACTGTGACATATCAATACAGGTACACAAGTGAAAGAATTTATGTGTTTTTTTTTCAACATACTTGGTGGGATTCTCTATCTGGTTACATAATATGTGGCCTCTGGATAACCTTTGTGACATAATTTGTATTTTTTGTATCTATTAAAGGGACTGTCCGTCTTTTGCAAGCCAAATTTCAAAAGTTGCGAGGTTATTGTCTTATATGAAAGAAAATGTCATTTAACAGCATGCCTGAACAAATTAGGGCTTGAAATCTCTTTTTCGTGGAGTTATAGACCTCAAAATAATAAAACGACACAGCTCATTTAATTGTGCATTATACGAGTATTCACCCGCTCACGGCGCATTCCACGGAGTACCACGTTGCTGTGCGTAACCACTACGTGACCCACGCACAGATTGTGATCGAACAACTGCGTAAGCATATACTAAACAAAATAACCAAAACTCGCTAAAACTGACTACATGTAATTGTATATTCTTTATTTTCGAGACCTTTTCCGTGACATACCTTTACAAATGTCGGCTTCACAATACCTTTACAAGAATAAGTACAATATTGTTGCAATATTATGCTTAATCAGTTAAACTCCTTTATTGACTGATATATAGTTTGGTGGAGGGGCGCATTCATTTTTCATTCGTAGAATCCAAATTACAGGGCTGTTCGATCTGAATTTTTGTGTGTGTGTTACATTCATCCTCATCCGTCTCCTGGAAACTGTAGACGATTTGTAAAAGGTGGACAGTCCCTTTAACCACTGTCCAATAGAATCACAAGCGTATCTGCAATGAATCTCTTTTTTGTAGCATTTATGTAGGACATTTCATTTGTTAATGCGAGAAATGAAAATTTTCCCCCCCAAAAGTGGCCCTATTCTGCACTAGAACTTTGATTCCCCCCCCCCCCCCAAGCCAAAATTTGGTAGCCAGTGCTAATTCATAGCAATGCTTTATACAGTCAAACCTGTGTATAGTGACCATCCAAGGGAAACAAGAAAAGTGGCCACTGTAGGCAGGTTCCATAACATTGACTTTCTATGCAAAGGGATCGATTAAAATAGCCACTATAGGCAGGTTGACTGCAACAGACAGGTGGCCACTAAGACAGGTTTGACTGTGCTTGTACAAGTGTATTCAATGTTGATTTTTAGAGAACTCACAAGGTATATTATGATTCAACACACATCAGCCAGAGATATGAAAAAACGGCAGACATCTGAGTTTTTCCAGAGCTAGTTATTTTATTTTAGGAATTTCTTAAAATCTGTATCCATGGAATATTTGTATCTCCACACTCGCACATGTACATTATACACTGTATTAAGTTTGCATCTACTCAGCTGTTTTCATACATACAATTACGTACAGTGAACTAAACTGACATGAAAAATGAGCAAATAATTATTAGTAGTACTGGGATAAATTGGAACTTTGATATCAACATCACTTATACAAAAAAAAAAACCATTTAAAGTAATTTTCTGGTCAAAGCTCCTAATATTTTTACCCTTATATAACATTATTGAGATGAAAATCATATATAAATCTTTCTGAATGGCCCAATTTTTAATTAGTCCATATAGGTTAAATTTAACACAGGTTTAACAAAAATTTGACACGACATGATTTAACCCAGGGTTACATTAATCCCAATGTTGATACTACGAGCCGATCTGTTCAAGCTAGTTTACTGTTTTTAGATTATAATAATCATACATATCATTTATAAAGCGCTTAACCAATGCTAGAAATTACAATTTTTGCCATGTAGCCCAGCCGGGCAAGTAAAAACAAAAATTGTCAACTTCTAGTGGCCCGAAACCTAAATCTGTTGGCCCTAAACAAAGAAAAACATAACAAATTATGTTACATTTGCTCGCCCGAATGGGCTAGTAGAATTTAGAATCAATAAAATTTGTTGGCCCAAAGCTAATTTTAGTTGCCCCGGGGCAGCAGGCCTATGCTTTTTAGTGCTTAGAAACAATGTATTAAGTGCTATATAAATGTAATATATATATATATTATTATTATTATTTATTAATTTCGAGCACTGGCCTAACACAAAAGTTTCTGAGCACTGAGCAGAAAAAAGGGAGGTAGTATAAACAAACTAACAAACAGCAAAAACATCAAATACGGAAGGATTGATAATAGAAATCTATATCAGGGCTCGACACTCGCACCGGCCCGCTGGCCCAGGGCCAGTGAAATTGCATTTCGGGCAAGCAGATTTTCAACCGGACATTGACAAAATTAGACAAATCTTATATTCTTCCATGTCATGCTTCATCTACATGTATAATCACAAGTTTGATCAGGAAAGAGTGATAGTTTGAATAGTAAAAAGTTTACTCATGAAATACTTTTTGGGCCAGTAAATTGTTTTTTCGGGCCACCAGTAGGGGTTAGAAGGGAAGAAGGGGAAGAAGTTATTTCACTGGCCCGACCTGGACACTGACAAAAAAGGTAAGCGTGGAGCCCTGTCTATGTAGTATCAATCCATCTATAGATGTGTTTTAACATCGATTCAAAAGAGTCCAAGGTAGGGGTGTATCTCTGATGTTTACAGGAAAATTCCAGAGTTGGTGTTTTTGCTATCGAGCATAAAAGTGTGAACTTCGACTTCGAGCATAAAAGTGTGAACTTCGACTTCTGCACAGACTAGGAACAATAATTTATTTGGAATGTTTCAAAGAGCTGCCAAATAAATTGCACTAAGAATCAAATTGAATCGCTTTTTTGGTTTACAATAAATTTGAATGTGTGCTGTTTGCTCTTAGACTGAGCACTTTGAAGTTTGAACCTGTGAAATGGGTATTGTACAACATTAAATTTAAAACATGTGATATTTTGTGCTTGTAAAATCTCAACATTTTAAATAGCAAACTGTTTGATAATGATAAAGTGAATTAGTGGAATGAAAACACCCAAATAGGTCATCATTAAATATTAAATTTGGTGAGTTGCACAATAACCATACTTGGTCCATACAAAATTATTTGTACAATACACAAAATTCCAAATTAATCTTTGGTGGCAGAAATATACAGTGTATCAGTCCAACTAAACGTTCAAATTACATTTGCTATTGATTTGCTTATTGACATAGAAATTAGGAGAAAAGCTGTTTGTTTCAAATAACATGATCACATCTACATTCAAATAATAACAAAATATTACAATTTACTACTTATTTTGCTGAAATGATTTACATGTTTGTACACTACAGAAATGCAAGTACTATCTAAATGGTATTATTTTTCACACATAGATTTAAAATTAGCACTATCTAAAATAAAATAAACAATATATTGTTATACATGGTGGCTCAAATGATTTAGTCCGGGGTCAAAAGTGCATACATTACTGTATTTCTCATTAAAAAATTTCACTGGAAAGTCTGGAATGTCAAAAGATATTTAGTCTTGACGTTACTAAGCAACTTGAGGAATATGCATTTGAACAAGGATAGACATAAATCATACAGTTTGGTCAACAGGCAAATTCACAGGGTGAACTTAAAGTTGTATCCAGTTACCAACTACTGTATAGTGTCATGTCATTTTCACCAGAGACTCAAGAATTCAAGATAAACATGGTTGTAGGGTCAATATGACTTACCCTATAATAAATTGAGATGGTATTAATTACCAATGACAGTGAAATTAACCATATTCAAGAACTCTATCCTATGTTCCAGAAATCATACATGTTACAGAAGTCATAATAACAAAGTGGCATTAGTTCAATTGATTCTCAGGTAATGTTAAGACCTCAAGGGGGATAATAACACATGCCCAAATGTCCAAATCAATATGAAATACGAATATTGCACTTGAGTTATCTGTTTAGGGATTGGTATCAATGAATAGATGATGCTTCATCATTTCAATCTTCACTTTTTCATAGAGTCCAAGATAGTAAGCTCCGCCCACAGATATCCAGAGAATCCTTGGCACAACTCCAGCAAACAGTCCACGAACACCCTTCTCCCGTAGTATCGACCTGAACACATCTGGAACTCTATCAACGTGCCCCTCGGGCGACTGTCCTCCCAACATGATGCGAGTCTTGATGACATCGCACGGACATGTCACCACCGCTGCCACCCCTCCTGCAAACGCTCCACATATCCCTGACTGCCAAAAGGTGACAGGACATCCCTGGTGCGTAGCCCACACCTTCTTGGAAAGGTCCCACAGAGGATACTGTATGAAGGCGTATGGAGCATCCCGAAGCACAGTGCTGCAGAACCCTCGATAGAGGCCTCTGGCTCCATCCCGCTTCAAGACCTCTTTGAGCAGCTGTCCACTGGGTCTCCTGGAAGCCTGAGCCCGCTGCTTGATGACTTCAGCGGGCACCCGGATGGACAGGGACAAGAGTTCTCCAGACGTTGCTCCACACATAAGAACCAGAGGCTCATAGCTTGCGGGCAGGTGCTTTGATCCCAGAGCCTTTGTTGCTTCATAGGTGCCAAAGAATATGGCAGAGTTGGGAGCAGTCACCAGGAGGACCGGGAGGATACCAGAGAAGGATCCTCTGAAGCCACCTGACTTCCACAGCCCCTGGGAGCTCTGTAGCCGTGTCTTGATGGTGTCTATGGGGTGTAGGGAGGCATCTACAACGGTGCCTGTGAATCCTCCAGCCAGGATGGCCACTGGGATAGAGGGTATCTTATCACTCATCCTGTCTCACAAGGCATCTGTTGGGGGAAACAGGAGAGCACAGATTTAACCATGAGCTGGCGGAAGGGGCAATTTATCTTTAACATTATGATCTCAAGTGCATGCACTCTGACAAAAGAATTGCGGAATGATATTTTCAAATATTTGGTTATTTTTGTTCTCTTTGTTGACCACATAAAAATGATCTGAGATGTTTGATCTTACAGACATCTTATCATTTTTTTCCCCATCTAGCCAGACTATCCAGTGATAATGTTCAGTGAAAATATTTTCACCAAAGAAAATTTCTTTAAAAAATTTGGCTATATAAGACTTCCAGCTCATGGAGTAAATCTCCTCTCAAATCTCTGGAGTTGAGTCTGAATTTCAATCTCATGCAAGTATAGCTCACTAGAATCAATTAATTCAGGGTATGCCATTATGAACATCAGTGTTGTTCGATGCTTCTTTAGGCAAGGGAGGGTCGCCTATGTACATGTAGTACCACTCTGTAAACTCTTTCATACTCACTCATTTTTTAAAACACACTTTTGACACAAATACATCCAATCATACACTCACATGGTTCACACTTCATACAGATGCCACACATTGATTAAGTTTAACAATTTCTTTCCCAGAATATGACCCCCCCTTGTACCACGGTAATTATGTGATGCATGCAGACACAAAATGTTTAAAAACACTAAAATACTCACAAGATTTAGTATTCCAATATGAATATCACTGACCACTCACACAAGTACATTGTTCACAAACACTTCAACAGGTATCAAATGGCAGAACAGGTTGACCAATCGTCCAATCCCCAGTCTTCCTGATAACAATGACCCCTTTCCCTGGGTGAAACTAAGACCAGCCAAGCAGAACGGGCAATCCCACCCCACCATTCATTAGAAATCCCTCAATAAGACTCACTACCATAAAAAGGGGCCAGGAGGGGGCAATGAAACCCAAGCAAAATGTTGCTTTCATATACTTGAAGAGATTAGGAGGAATAATCTCTGAAAGTTAGAGCATAATAATCGGGCAAGAAACAAGAAAACTATGGCTCTTTGAAGATGTCCATTTATTCCTATGGGGAACTCAAATTGGCAACGCACTCTGATAAGTGTGTGGACTACTCCCTATATGTTTTGTACACAAATGTTCCCATTTTTATATATTTCTTTATAGTCACACTTTTCCATTCCCCCAACTCATGATATGAAATGCATTCTACAAAACATATGTTGAACTCAAACGAAGGGTAAACATAAATTTTGAAAAAATTGAACAAAATTGAAATTTTGCGTACACAATGTATGGGGAGTAGTCCACAACTTTGCCAGAGTGCGTTGCCAATTTGAGTCACTCGTAGAAATAAATGGCTCTTTTCAAAGAGCCATAAAACTTATTTCTTGACCGATTGTGCTCAAATATTCAGGGACTATTCATCCTATATAGTGTCTTATAGTGCATTATGCATACAACAATTTGTCTGGATTTCATTGTCCATCAAGGGTTCCAATTATTCACATGTTGTCTACACTCTATTTATTACCCAACCCCCGATACATAGCAACAATTAATGCAGTATGTTCAAATTTGCAAATTGTAAGTTTGTAACTCATCTACTCTACTTGGCCCATACAAGGTAATTGTGGGGCTGCAGTTGTCTACCTGTCCAGTTGAAAAACCAAATGTAACAAAAAGGGGGTTACATTTGATATGGAAACAGTTCTGCAATTCAAATAATAAAAATTATGACAATGACGACACAGTAAGAAAACTAACCATGTAGTCTATTCAGTAATTTTGCATTTTTATTCTCATCATTTTATAAAAATAAAACATATTTCAGACATGATTATAAACACTTTCATGATCTGTGTACGGTTAACACTTTTGCACATACCAATTGATAGACTTTACTACATATGTATTTAGACTTGTTTGTCTACATATTTATCAATCTTGTTATTAAATCTGAAACGTGTGTCTGTTCATAAATCTTAATTTGTTTGATCAAGCAGTCATTTTCAGAGATTCCTGCGTAAGTGTAAGACCCTTTATTGTATATATTGTGTTTGTACTTGATGTTCACAAACCATATTAAAATTATTTTGGTTTAGGACAATCAAAGTGATTCAATCAGATTTGTGATATGACAGGTTGAATTTTTCTTTTTACCCCTTGACTACGAGAATCGGGTGGGTTCAACTGGGTTGTGTACAAAGTCTATGGGGATTTCAGAAACTTGTAGGGAATGAGTTAACTTGGCAAAAGGATTTACAAAAATAATCCATGTTACATTGATTCAAATGGGCCTTAGAATTAGACTACAAAGCAATTGACTTTTCTTGTCATTTGAATTCTTTGTCATTGTGAACTTTAAATTTCACTATCTTGATGTACTTAGAATTATAATACCCTTGGGTTCATGAAATATTTGTTCTGAACTTGAACTTTAAGGGAGAATTACATTAGAAAATATATACAATCAACTTTGCGTAAATCGATCTTGACGGGACCGTGTGAAACACGTCGACTTGGGCGATATTTGACTTGCGCGTAAGTCAAAGAAAATTTGACTTACAGTTACGTGTACGTTGTCCCTAAATGTCCCCGGCCGTGCCCCTACCTCAGGGACCGCGCACAGTTAGAGCTCAGCTAGCTCAGCTCAGCGCGCTGGCCCGGCCGGCCGGGCCGATTGATTATTTTGGGATGTCAGTTCTGATCGTTGCACAGGCATCCAGAAAAAAAACGAAACTTTCCTGTACACACCTACTTGGACAAATATACAAAATCATACTCGTTCAGTGATTAATTTGAATGTAGACATAAATAACATCGCTTACATGGTACATGTATGTTATTTTGTAAATTGTGTGGATACATGCGCTACTTCTCAGCTCCAGCGCGCTACCATAGCTAGCTATAATTCTATGCTATGTTATGTACGTATGTACTGTGTGGGAATAACCAGCATTCATCATGCTGGGAGCCGGAGCATGCATTGCATGACGATAAATCTGGACTTTTTATAATCATCGACTTGCGCGATTATTCGATATATGCGACTTCGACTTACGCGGCGTTGACTGTAACTTCATAATGCCAATACAGTTTTGAGCAATGGTTTTTTATAAGAACATAAATTAAAACAGATCAATAACCGATTTACTGTTTTCTAGAAGACTGATTTCACACACTGATTTGAAATACATCCACTTTAAAAACAAGCATTGTACATGTCTATACATGATTTTCACAATAAAAACCTGAATGAATAATATAACTCAACCAGGACCTCATCCTTTATTTTTTTTAGTTTGACGATACTCCAAAATAAAGTGACCAGTGTGAAACCCAAAAAATAAAGTCTGATTTAAAACATTCATGTTAAGTCCTTTTGAAATCATAGATAGTGCTTGGCAGACAATAACTTAATAATTATTAGTATTGCATCAATTGGTCTCCATGGAAAAATTCAGTCAAATCAGTAAGTACTGCATTTAGAGAGCTATGACAAATAAGACAGCTATGCAAGTCCATAATATATGATCATGTATCATGCTGCAGCATCATTATCTTGGATTTTTCATACATTCCAAGGAATATGAATCCTCCAATAGAAATCCACATGACTCTTGGAACCAGTCCTGCAAACAGTCCCTTGACCCCCTTCTCACGCAAGATCTCCCGAGCAACCTGCGGCAGACTTCCTCTGGCAAGTGAGGAATCCTGAGAAGCCAACATGATCCTCGTCTTGAGGACATCGAGAGGAGTTGTCACGGCAGCAGCAATGCCACCTGATACCGACCCACACACAGCGGACTGCCAGGCATCTACAGGACGACCTTGATACGCTCCCCACGTCTTCTTGTTGACCTCCCACAAAGGGAACTGCACAAGGGCGAAAGGAATCTCACGCATTATGGTGGCAAAGTAGCCCCGATACAATCCTCGGAATCCTTCATTGTGCAGGACATGCCGTAGAATGCTGCCGCTTGCTTCCCGAGTTGCTTGCGCTCGTTGCTTGACAACTTCCACGGGAACTCGTACAAGGCACGCTATCACTTCTCCACTGGAGGCAGCACCCATGTGGAGCAACGGCTCGTATTTCTCCGGGATTGTCTTCCCACCGACATGTTTGACGACCTCGTAGGTTGTGAAGAAGAGGGCAGCAGAGGGCGCCGAGCCAAGGAATGCAGGGAGGATGCCGGAATAGATCCCACGGAAACCTCCGGCTTGCCAGAACCCACTGGCGCTCTGGAGACGAGTCTTGACAGTGTCAATGGGAAAGAGTGATGCATCCACAGACATGCCGGCAACCGCCCCTGCCGCCAGGGCAACATAAAAGGGTGGAGTTTGGTCGCTCATCTTGTCTGGAGCAAGAAAACAGAAGGAAGAAAACACTATCAGATGATGATGAGTAGGAGAACACCCTAAAGGAAGTAGGAAAACCCTTCATGATTGTCCTACGTGAATGAATTCAAATGCTCTGCAATCCTTTCTAATCAATGAGTGAATCAAAGTCCAAGGGAAATAAATGCAGAAATCTGTCCTTGTCCATGGATTATTTGTGTAACAAAACAAAAAAAAGTTGCAAATAAAATCAAAACGCACATAAAAACACAAATGTCTCCTAATATGTCCACATTCATCATGACATGAGTACATTAGTTTGAAACATCATTCAGCAACATTGGGCAAGGCACGACTCAACATTTTACAATATGACAGTCTCAACTCTAAAGCCTTAGAAGTCCTGGGCCCCGTTGCAGAAAGAGATACAATCGATTGTAAGTTGCAATTAATTATAAGTCAGATCACGTGTTCTATGCGCAAATGTGATTGGTTGAAACACGTACATTTTCTGACTTGCGATCAATTGTAACTTACAATCGATTGTATCTCTTTCTGCAACGGGGCCAAGGACAAGGAATATTAAAACCATCAAGCGAGTGATACTATCCAATTTTGTTGAGTGCAAATTGATTTAAGGTACCTGGTGCAAAAGTAAATTAGTGCCAACTGATGCCTGACCAATCTTCCTCGATGTTGAGGCTTGACTGAAAAAAAAAAAAAAAATACAATTGATTTTTCAGGGGTAAGCTTCTTTTCAAACCGGCATGCATCAAAATAGCACTCTCAAACTCTATTTACAAATTCTATAGGGGCTCTGACTAATGTCATGATTTTCTTGGACATTTCAGTTTTCAGAGGCTAAAAATAAATCACCTCACTTGAGCCTGCCCTTGAGTGCTTGACTTTGAATTTGAGTTTGACCCCAGTTTGACTCGAGCCATGTTAATATAATAATTGTTATTAATTATTTTTTATTGAACCCTCTCGATCTCGTGCTTCTCTCTTTCTCTTTCTTTATTCATTTCACTTTCAAACATGAATTAGGACAACAAGAAACATACTGTATTAAAGAATGCAAAGCCACAACAGAGTCAAGTAAAGTCTGTCTCTTGTTTCTTCAAGTGTTCAACATCTGAAGACTGAACATGTTGAATTTGAAAAACTAACATTAATTGATTCAAGCTCACATAAATTGATACTATTGAATTTCAATGGTGCATGGCTTTTGGGCTTGATGTTGCCATATCGCCGCTATATCACAACCGCTCGCCGCGGTAATTTGTAATTCTTGCCAATTCCTTGAATACACATCGGTCTGGGAGCGCTGCGTATATACGCGTATATTAACGTGCCTCCGCGTCTTTAACTTTCGCTTATAGCCCATACTGGAAGTATACGCATTCAAATTAAGGCACCTTCACAAGTTTGGTGAGCAGCGAACTACAGCGAGGGTTAGCTTTGCATCCTATATTTGAAATGGTAATTGTGTTAATTAGTGTTGTGCGATTATCGATTATCTTTCATGACACGGGAAAAATGCTTAAAACGTCAGAAAATTGCATACTATAAAGGAGATTTTTAGACGAAATCATTTCAGAATATCACAGCCAAACACACTAAAACAAAATTCTGAAGATTAACAAATAGTACTCACCATATTTCCAATGCGAAAAGTGCAGGCTGTTCCGTGGCGGCGGTAACGAAGTTCCTTGCTAATTATAATGAGAAATCATCATCGCGTCTGATAGTAGACTAACTTCGAGTTTAGAGTTGCGTAACAAAAACATAATAATTATTGCTGCTTATTACTGCTGCAAAATTGTGTGTTTTTGAGCAGTAAGATGGTTCTTGTCAGCGTTCATGATCTCGATGACGATGTCTACCCTGTAAGTTTTCTTAGGCGTTAGGAAATGTTATTGTCTGTGCAGTATATTTGTTCGAATAATGAATTTAATTATCACTAATATTTAGACATTGCCAGTCCCTACATGGCTAATTTGGTGTAAGTGTACTATAATCAATGTAAATAACTTGTCATGGAACTTTGAAGATGAAAACATGCCCATGAATGAATGTTTATTTTCTTTGCACTTGTAGGGTGTCCAGGAGTATGCTAAGTGTCAGTCTAAGGCATTCTTTAAAGGGTTTATCGGTTTCATTGCAGGTGAGCAATTCCTAGTATTTCTAGACTAGTAAATGTTTAGTTTGACTTCAAAATATTCTTCTGAATCTGAGTTGTACAGTTTTGAGTTTTGAGCGGTGCTAAAATGCAGTGTGTGTAAGAAAAACCATGAGTACAAGTAAGCACATGTCTAGTCCTGTCACATGAAATACCTAAAATGCTACTCCTTATAAATGCAAAATGATGATGATCTGATGATTGATCATGTTGGTGAAGATGATGGCGAGGACGGCGCACATAGCCCGCTGTCCCATTCATCGTGTATTCCCATTATATCGCTTCGCCGAGCGCCGGTACAGCCGAAGTGCGCTTGCGCATGAAAATCATATGAATATTTATGAGGCTCGCCCCACGCACACGTGCCAGAGCGCTCCACTGTGCATGGCACAAAAAAGTACGACCGATAGCTACTGTATATCGAGACTGCAAAACCATGCATAATGTCCATGTCAACAACTTTATCAACACTCGCACACAAGAAAAAAAGGTATGAAACGATCGATAAAAAGTATGTAGAATTCAGATAAATTATCATCATTCACATACAAAATTTTCGAAATATCGAAAACTTACCTTATAAACGGCATCCCGAATAGCTCAAAATCCATTTTGGCGAAAAACAGCAGGTGAAAAAGACCTTCTTTTCACAAGATTTTGTCCAAAGAGTCGCGTATCGAATTTGGTATCAACGTGTAGAATGGGCGTTCAGAAAGCCAATGACGTAAGCATCGAAATGAATTGTGGGAGAGAAAGCAGCGAAAAGGGTAAAACCCTGTGGCTATGTCCAGTCCGATACCGCTCCGATACCACATTTTCATGGCATGCATAATCGGACCCAGGAAGCCAGCCAAGTCTCGTAATGAGATGCGTGCGCACCGCGATCAATGACGTCATGCATACATTATCGTTCGCGAAAAGGTACCGCTCGCTGGCTATGTGCGGCGGCAGCGGCGATGGTGACG
This sequence comes from Echinarachnius parma, assembly GCA_037951105.1. NCBI lineage: Eukaryota > Metazoa > Echinodermata > Echinoidea > Clypeasteroida > Echinarachniidae > Echinarachnius > Echinarachnius parma. Next base: position 25,648 of record JBAMJV010011078.1, on the reverse strand, counting down.
ACGACTGATGACCGATGATGACGATGATGATGATGATGATGATGATGATGAATGACCGATGATGATGATGATGATGATTATGATGATGATGATGATTATGATGATGATGATGATGATGACTGATGATCATGATTATGATGATCATGATGATGATCATGATGATTAATTGTGTTAATTCTTCAGGATTTTATTTTGTGCTCCCAGCTTGCTGGGTCCTACAATCTAATTGCATTACTGAGCTCCTCCGTTAAAAAAAGCACAGTAATTAATAATGCAGTTTACAAACATCCTCACCCTCTGCATTTCATTTATTGGAATTTCGAATTTGACTTTTTTTTCGAAGCAAGGGAGAATAAATTTCTCAGTAAAAACAATTTTTAGTATTTAAAACTATTTTGAGGGATATTCCCTATGCACTCCATTTTAACATGCTTCTATGACATGTCATTTACATTTGCTGTTTCTTAATTATTGCATGTTTTTTTTGACGCTAGGAGGTGCAGCTGGTTTGACAGGGAGTATCTTTGCCAGGCAGAGGTTTCCTGCAAGATTTGCTCCTGTTCATACGGTGTCAGTCATCTCAGGTCAGTATATTTACTGGTTCCCTTTGAGATCTGAAATCATCATTGACTTTATACATAGCCCACCAGGTTAAAGTAGGCAGGGGTACATAACTTAACAAGTTTTAACCCTGGACTACTGGAACCAGGTGGGTTTTGTACAAAGTCTAAGGGGATATCAGAAACTCAAAGGGAACGGGTTAAAGGGCTAGTTCAGTTTTGGTATAGAGGGCCCTGCACAAATAATTTTGTTGTGAGATAATGAAAAACTGAGTGTAAAATCTGAAAGAGCATAACATTTTAATGGCAGAATAAATTTTATTTGATCAAAATCGGTTCAGAAACGGCTGAAATATCAATAAATATATCCGATCGGAATAAATCTCTCTTGTGTTTTAATGGCCCTTTTTGAATGATAACAGGCTTTTTACTTAATTAGTCGTTTGTAATTTTCTATACCTTTCGAGCATGTTGGAGTTATAACTATTAGTTTGTAGTGTTATTGTGCAGGTTTTGGTTACTAAAGCTCAGCCTTACCAAAAGAAAACTGTACTATCCCTTTAAGACTGAGCTAAGGAAAAATTGGACTTGGGTCTCTGGATGATGTGTTGTTCCAAATATATTTCCAACGGGTTAGCCGTTAGTCCATGCCTCTTGAATTCGTAGAATTACATTTCAATCCCCTCTTTCAAATAGTTTCCTCATGTGAGGAGAGGCTGAATAAAATTATCTTATACATATTTTAGAATTCTTTAAATTATGCAATTTGTATATTTGTGTATCAAAAAAGTGCAAAGGACTGAATGACAAAGCTGGGAGTTTTAAAATAAAATAAATATGAATAATAGCTGTAACGATCCAGCAAATTTGTTGCGCCATTTTCTAGAAATTCTATCCTAAAGCATATCATAATGTACAGTTGATATCAATAAATGTTATTTATTTTTTATTTTTGACAATAGGTGGTGGTATAGTGTTTGGCTATATGGCTGCATATGTTGCTTCAAGGGAATGTCAGAGAAACTGGGTGCGAACAGCACAGGCAGCGGGCTACACAGACGATTTGCCATCATCCTCAACAACATCATCACCATCCCCACTGCAAACACCGTCATCGCAAGGCACCCAGTCACAGCAAAAAGATGTCTCATTGCAACAGGCATTGAGCCCTGCACCTGCCCAAGGACGCAATGAAATAGATGGTCCAGTGATCAAGAAGACAAAGTATGGCGATACAATGGGATAGAAAAAGGGATTAGAGTATAAAATCAGAGACAATAAAATGATGGTATGAGCTTTGGGATATGATGAAATAGATGCCCCAGTGTTCAAGAAGACAAAGTATGGCGATACAATGGGATAGAAAAAGAGATTGGAGTACATTGATACAAACCTGGACAATCAGAGGATGGTATACTATAGCTTGTTTTGGGGGCATTTATAAGATATCTTGCCCTCTGTATTATCTAGACCCCTGGGAGAATGCACATCAAAAATAAATTAAAGTGCTTGTTCGCTTGTCTTCGGGTGCCTCTCCTGTATGATCCATTGTCATCCTCTGGCTATGGTACTGCAATGGAACAAGAATGGAATATGGGGGTGTTTCACAAAGATCCTAAGTTGAACTTATCTCTAAGTTGGACTTAAAAATTATGGAAAGCCGTTAGTCAACGCTCGAAATTAGCACAGGCCCGATGGCCCGGGGCCACCAAAAATTGCTGTCGGGCCAGTAAAAAACTCATATTTCCAATGTTTGCTGGCCCGATCGGGCCACCAAATGTTGAAACAATTGTGCACAATATTATTGTTCTTATTGCAAATTTGATACCTCACAGAAAATACTTGATTTGCGGTTTAAAAAGAGAGGAAAGAGGGGTCAATAATGAACAGTTTTGTGCAATTTTTTCTTTTTCTGCCGACAGCTTAGAAAAGGCGCAAATTATTATAATTAGCATTATTTCTGCCCCGCCCCCCATCCGATCCCCCATGTAAAATTTGTACAGCATGTTCCACTTGGGATAGGTAGAATCAAACAAATTAATTCTGTTATCAGTTCAGTTTGTATATAAAACTTGAATAAATAATAGGAAATATTAAGAATAATATTTGCTATACTTGCGGAAATAAGTTTAGAAAAATGTTGTCCGATTTGTAAAAGTTTAATTTGTGTTGTTTTCCATTCTGTTTATCCCCACACCCCCGTTTTGTGAATGGAGCTTTCCAATTCCAAATATGGAATGCAGTGAGTGTGCATGCATATTTACTGAGCATAGAATGTTTACGATCAATTCATCAATGTTTGACACCAAAATTTTAACAACAAAAAACCACAATTTGAAAATATTTAATTTATGTGAGGTTTATAAACAATAATCCATGGAAAAGTGAAGTCTGAAATGTGAGAGGATATTTTAATAATCGATCAAATTTGGTTCGCATGTAAAATTCAACATAGCCTATGTTGTGTGGATGGGTCTGCATTGTCTACGTCTTGTGTTGCGATGTTGTGACTGTCCGTAAGTTCACGAAGAATTTATAAATGTTTGACTAACAGTTTTACAAATATAGCACCACAATTTGAAAAATGTGTCATTCATGACAAGTTTCAAAACAATATTCTACGGAATTGTGAGATTAAAAGTCTGATATATAAGTACAAATTTCCATTATCAATCAAATTTGTTATGCATGTAAAACTCAACAAATCATGTTTGCCGTATTCGAAATCGGATACAGTATCATATGATCGGTGACTTGTCATTGTTTGCAGCCGATGAATCGGCGTTTTGACTTACAATTATTAGCTTAAAACACCACAATTTAAAAACATGTTATTTGTCTGAGATTTTCACATGACATTTACACAGAATGTTGAGGTCTAATTTGTATAATAACAGTGAATTTTCCACTTTTCCACAGTTTTGAATGTGCTATGAATTTTCTCATTTTTTCTTTTGTTTTTCTTTATTTTCTTCGGGCCAGTAGATTTTGGTTTCGGGCCACCAAAATTGGAAAAATACTAATTTTACTGGCCCGACCGGGCCACCAGCAAAAAAAGTTAATTTCGAGCGTTGCGTTAGTGTTTTTGAAAATTTGTTGAAAAGTTATTATAAAAGGCATAAGATGTTAATTTAAATCATAATAATATTTTCTATTATCAAGTAGATTTCTTGTTCTCGATGTAAAATGTATGAAAGTCTAAAATAATTGCAGTCTTGCTTTTGAATATGTTTTATTCCAAGGCTACAAATGGCTTTCCATAATAGTTAAGTCCAACTTAGAGTTAAGTTCAAACTTAGGATCTTTGTGAAACACCCCCCTGGGAAGAAAGAGAGGATGTAAAGCTGACCATGAGATGACAAAATGTGGTCATTGATCAACAAATCATGTCTTCTTTCACACTCATAGCTATTGGCCGGCAGGTTATTAAAACTTTGAGTGCCAGGGATTTGAATGCTCTATGGCATTTGTGTGTATTGTAACTCGCAAAAATGCGAGCTTGGCACTCAATGAGTTAAACTCCACCACTTTGTGGGAACTTTGCGAATGGTATTAGAAGCCCTTTTGCAACCTCACAAAAGTATTATAGGCTGTGCATATCCAAATTGACATGGATTACATTATGAAATGCATCGTAAAATATCATAAAATGACCAGGGCCATATTTAGTTCAATGGATATATCGGTCGCTTCATTGTAATCATGGGCGTCGATCGATACCTATTCATCAGGGGGGGATGATCTATTCATTCATCCCCCTCTGATGAATGGGTCTTGCGTAACGGTAAGGATTGACGCCCATGATTCTAATCAATATGTAGGTTATTATAGTCATACTTCTATGCGTTGATGAGCCGATCATACATGTTCTATCCTGATAATCCTGGCCACTCATTGCCAAATGTTGCCTCTTAAAAAGGAATTTACTATAACTGTGTGTACAATCGTGACTAGTTGATTTGATGATCATTTTTAGGTTACTTCAAGTTCAAATAGCCTTGTCTATGTAGATCTATTCTACAGGCTAAAGTAATGTTGATCATGAATCGATGAAGGATACATTTAATGATGTTCATTAGCTAGATTATTGATTATGTTAATGTATACTTGACTAATGTAATTGTGTGTGAAATTTATTTATGTTTTTTAAAAACAAATGATGCATTTGCAAGATTGTTATGATGGAAATGGAAATAAAGTGTAAAAAGGATTAATGTGTTCAAGACCATGTCATGAACGGGAGGGGGGCTATTATTGGGTTTCAATGGCCCGTATTCACAAAGGAGGTTTATACAAACCATGGTTCAAACCATGGTTTACATCTATGGAATGCCAATTGTAAACTGATGGAGAGAGAATGTGTACCATCAACATTGTTAACAAGTAAGGAATTTACATTCTCTCTCCATCAGTTTACAATTGGCATTCCATAGATGTAAACCATGGTTTGTACAAACCTTCTTTGTGAATACGGGCCATTAATTCTGTGTAATGGAACTTACTTTTCCTGGATACCAGATAGGTAGAATTTAGAAAAAGGTGCAGAAGGCCATACAGTGGAACCTCTTTATAACGAGACCCTTGGGACCATGAAAATGACCTTGTTCATTCAGCTACCGTAAAACTCCCGTGTATTTTTTTAGACACCCTGTAGTGCTGTTGGAATGCGTATACCACTGGTCTAGCATTCATCAACATACCTTTTCTCACATAAAAAAAAAATAATGGTTAGTACCAAAATTGCACATTTATTGTGTAGTAACATTCCTGCTTATGACTACTCATGATGCTCATTAAATATACAATTAACTAAAATTAACTAATTACAAATTTAAATATGAGAAAAATGTATAACCACTGGTTAGAAAATTGCATATTTAATGAGTACTGCTGCTCACGAATGTATGAATATTCATGACAGGTCTTATACACGGAGATTTACGGTATCTTGTTATATCGGGTTAAAAACAAAAGAATATGAAGGACTGGGACCAGCAAATATTACCTTGTTGTGAGAAGGTTTGCTATTTCAGAGCTCTTTGTAATGAGGTTCCACTGTATATGCACTAAAACTCCATCAGATATATGACTATGTGGGACTAGGCATTGTACTTTGGGGTCCAGGATTGCTGCTTTCGTTTGAATATGTTGTTTTTAATATAGGTTGTCCTGTCCGTTTTCAAAATTGTGTAATTTGATTTAATGAACGTTTACTTCAATTTCGCAAAAAAGTTCACTCAATTTAGCAATTTGTAACTTTTACAATTTAAATTCGTTGGCAACAGATGTGTTCAGCAACTGTGACCGACGAATTTGAATTGTAATTGACGATAATGTGTGAAAACTAAATCGAGTGGACTTTTTTTGGAAATTGTTTGACTAACCTATATTTGATTCCAACTACATTTGCTTTTAAAGGTGAATGACAATAGTGGGAAACGCCCCACCCCCTAAAAATGAAATGTACGCTCTTATTACCAACCATGTGAAAGAATATAGTTTTACTAATATGGGATTATACAAATTTGGCCAAGAAACCGCCTACTAATTGATATACATGTATTTGCAAAATTATAAATTGCGAACGGGCATTTAACGCATCGTTAGGTTCGGATTTTACCACACAAGCCCTTTTTAGATACTTATTCAACAATATTGATTATAAATTTTCTGTAACTTTCCCAAAACTGTTATTCATCTTTAATGTGACTTGGTTGAAATGTATCTACCAGTAGTCAAGATTATCATTCATTGGTCAGGACATCAATCAGCAAATAACACAGTGGGACTAATACTTGCTTGTGAAAGAAATATCATATCTTTCTCACATTGTGCATTTTATTCATAATCTGCAACTTTTACAAAGGCATTCTTTATTTTTGTTCATACATCTGTAAAGAAGACCAACAAGATATATACATAAAGCATACTTATAAGTACTCAACAAATATTAGAGAAAACAAACACTAAACAAGAGATATGGAACTTTAGATAACTGATATCAGGGCAGTTAATATAAGGCAACATCAAAATAACATAACATAATTGGACATTCATGGTGTAAAAAAAAGGAGTACATAGGACATATTTTGATATGCATCTCCGTGAAGTACTGCGCTAAAATTACAAACAAGGTTTTCTTTCTGGTATCATACATACATGTACAGTTATAGACCACATGAAAATAACTTATTTGTATTACATGCGTGATATTCATATACTCCAATGGACATAATTACTATACATGATAATCATATATATATATATCTACTGCTTTTAAAATAACATTTTCTCTGTAAACTATCAAAACAACCATCGTCTTTTTATGATATGCATATTTTTGTATCACCTCCATCCACCATGGAAGACCAACAATTATCTAAATTAGAATTTTAAAATTGTTATAAAAAATTATACAACACATGTATCTTCATCTAAATGTATATGTCTTACAAGAAGTCATTAATATCTACTATAGTGGAGCCTCTTTACAACGAGCCCTATTAAACCAAGGTACCTGATAAAGGCTGATATGGCAAGGTAATTCACAGGTCTAGGTTCAATACCTGATACAAGATCTCTGATACAACAACGATTTATTCAATGGGCCAAAGGTGCTCATTATAATGAGGTTACACTGTATACATTGTGATCTCCTCATTTCAGATGCATATATATGTCAAGCTTCCACACTCACTATTGGGGCAAGTAAAATCATACATTTTGAAATGTTACTTTCCCTAATACAAAATTGACTTGCCCTCTTACTTCTAGATGAGATTTACACACATGAAATAACATTGTCCTCTCATAGTTGAACAATTATTTAGTTGCCCAATTAGGCAAGTAAACAAGACATGAAATTTGACTTGCCCGACACCAATTTTTTACTTAAATGTGCAATTTGTTTTTACGAAGTAATACACAGTGAGTACGGTGCCATAGTTTCAAAAAGATAACAGCAGTGTTATGTAATGTTTGTGATAATTTTGTGTTGTGTTGTGTGTGTGGATAATTGCGTGCATGTTCTTCCAAAGAGTGACATTTTGAAGATTCATAACAATTTTTCTTTTTTTAAAGATTACACATTTATATATATGACCCATGTCAAACTAATTTATCTCCACCTCTCACAATGAGGGTTTTAAAATCATAAGATTCCTTTTACATATTCATTTTAAATTCCAACAGGTGATACCCGATGCAAATGATTCTGAAAACTGGGAATAAGGTGAAATACTTGATACAAATTTTTCCAATTTTTATATAGCGCTTTATAAAAGTCTCAAAGCGCTCAGACCATTATTACCTTGGCTTTAGTCGAGCAGCCTTATTCAAGCGCTCAAGCATTTCAAGGAATACATTCCTGCCAAGTACCAAGAGCAGCAAATGTGGATAAAGTGTCTTGCTGAAGGACAAACTTGCCGCGGCTGGGAATCAAACCCACGACCTTTGTATTTAAAGACGAAGGCCCAAACCAATATATACACAATCAATTTCTATCACCATGAATATTTCAGATAATAATGGCAGTCAGATAAATTAATATGGAACTTGATCTTTTCTTTGCTAATTTTTGTCATCATTGGCTCTCGTTGATCATAAACCATGCAGATTTCTCCTCAGAATTTTTGTCTGATATTAGATAACAAAATACATTCTGTTATTCTTGCTCCTTCATACAGCATACAACATAACACCTTTTACTGTTAAAAGCTCATATACATGTATTGATTTCATGATTCATTAAAGTTGTCATAATCATAATTGGATGATCTTTAATAGGTTAAAATAAATCAATAAATCATGCTTCAATGATTGTCTACATACTACATTTCTTTTTGTTCCTCGAGTAGAATTGTGATCTAGAAGTGGATACAACATTATTTTCAGTTCTTGAGAATGGATATTCCACTACAACTGCACAAGCACATAAATTAAGTTAAGAAAACTTGCACACAAAATTTGAAGAAAGGATATAAATAGAAGGCTAAATGAACTAAGCCTGAGTTAGTTTGGACGATCACACCCGTTCCCGGTTGCATTTCCTCTTAAACAATTTTTGTTGGGGGTGCACCCTATAGTGACGGTAGTTACCAGGCATGTTGGATGCCGATTAAACGGGTGCCTGATCCCATCCTAACCACATTTTGTTTCCTTCTTTTTTCATTGTGGGAAATTAGGACAACTTATGGCTACTCACTACAGGCAAACAAATCTTTGGCTCACTGGTTCCTAATTGGTACCAATCTGCCAGGACCTGCCATGACTCGGACTTAAAATTAACAAGATAACATGAGACATATTTGACAGATGTCTCGAGCCTTTCAGCACAACCATTTCCATCTACAATGCAAGATTTCTGCGCACATGACATATGGAACAAACTTTCTTACAAGACTAGAGGGATTTTTATTGTAACAGAACTCTTTACAAAGAGGTTCCCCTGTAACATGAATTTTCAAAGATGACAACAACAACAAAAATGAAATCGGCTGGTTGTCAACGAACAGGAATGTTAATGTAAAAACAAAGATTTTGTTCCATCTGTGTATGTATGTATGTAGCACCTTTAGAAAGCTCTCACTCAACTCAATCCAGTTTGCATCCTCTACAATGCAACATGTCCTTTCATGGTGAGCTCCCCTCCCACTGTATCAGGTCCTTTCATGGTGAGCTCCCTTCCCACTGTATTAGGTCCTTTCATGGTGAGCTCCCCTCCCACTGTATCAGGTCCGTTCATGGTGAGCTCCCTTCCCCATGTATCACGTCCTTTCATGGTGAGCTCCCCTCCCACTGTATCAGGTCCGTTCATGGTGAGCTCCCTTCCCCCTGTATCAGGTCCTTTCATGGTGAGCTCCCTTCCCACTGTATTAGGTCCTTTCATGGTGAGCTCCCCTCCCACTGTATCAGGTACTGCACCTTGCCATCCGTACACACCCTCTTCCCCAACACCTTGTACCCCTCCCCACACGCAATGCGCCCCTCTGCTCCAAAGTACGATGACACAGACTTTGGGATGAGCGACAGTGGGGGCGGGGTCTCTGCGATGCCGTTCAGACGCAGTCTGCTGGGACTAGTAACCGTTGACCCAGAGTTTGTTTTCTCGCTACTCGCAGCCTTCTCCGGAACATCTGGAGTTTGGCTATCATTGCTAGTCTCAGTACCAGCCTCATTGTCTAAACTGGGGCGGTGCTTACGTTTCCTCCCCCGTCGCTTCTTTCCCGTGGACTGCTCGGACAGGAGGCGGCCATATTGGTTCATCGGACCGTTGACTGGGGTGCCGTGGCTGCTGTATGAACCGCTGTCGCTCGTGCTCTGTGACAGGCTCGGAGAACAAGGGATCACGCTGTTGCCTATGGGAACCATTTCCAGAGGGGGGATCATGTCAAGGACGGAACAGCCACCTGCTACAAGTCCCGTTGAGGAGCAGGCTCCGCCTCCGTAGCCTCTGTAGGTCTGGTTGAGACTCACCAGGGGAGGGGGCAGCTTCTGAAAAACACAAAGACATAATGAGAACTTAACATAGACTGAAGTTATCAAAGAGATATTTCAAGTTTGACACTTTTGTAATATTGCTCATTATATTAATTATTTTCTCACAAATGGTAGTTTTTACATTCAGAGAGACAGACAAAAGTGAATGTCCAGAAATCAGCATTCCTAAAGTCCAAAAGAACTACAGTGAAACCTCATTATAACAAGTATGGGTCAATTAAACTTACCGCATTATATCAGATAGCTTGTTGTATCAGGGCTTAAAAACCAATCAAATACATAGAACATGGACCTGTGAGAGTGTGAGTTACCTTGCTATATCAGGTACCTGGTTATAACACAGCTCGTTATAATGAGGTTCCACTGTATATGCACTTATAAGAAGGTCAGTTCTAGTCTAAAATGTTCAACATCAATAACAACCCATAACAAAAATAAAATGCATCTAGGAAGTTTCATTGTGTATATCCCAAAAGAAGTGGAATTCTCTTTAATGAGTGGACCCGTTGCATATTTAGTAACAGGAGGATCACTTTGACAGCACATTTCAAGTATCAAAATGGAGTAATCTAAGCAAGCAGAACCTACCTAACACTACAACATCAGCAATGATTTACCAGACTTGGCTCTCCATTGGACGCTTGCAGATTTAGATATTTGCCTAGGACACCCTAGGACTGGGATGAGCTACCTCACAACATCATTGAACTGCCCTCTTTGGATCAGTTTAAGGTGGCTCTTGTCAGTGAAAAATATACAAGGGAGCTCAGGGCAAATTCGCCCCCGAAAAGCCCAAAAGAGCCCCTGAAAATCATAAATAAGCCCACATAAATGTGCATGAGTTCAATGCAAAACAAATTTTACAATGTTATTTTCATTTAGGCAAGCTTGATCAGTAGCCCCGAAAAAATAAATTTCATTTTTTCCCCTTGGCTCTTGAAACCATTTAGCTTCCTTTGTGGAACTTATTCCCTCATTTAGATGCTGAACATGCATCGATGAGTATAAAAACATAGAACTAAAACTTGAACTACACTCACTATGCCGCTGGTTGCTTTGAGAAGAAGCTTGCGAGCTTTCTTGGAATTGGCAGCAATCTCTTCTGGGGTCAACCCTTTCTGCTTCCTACTCCTCCTCTCTAAAGGCACTGGTGACAAACTGGGCAAAGAAAGTAATCAAATTTAGGGCATTTCTGTAAATATTCATTCAAATTCAAATTCATTTTATTTCCACAACTTGAATAAAACATACAAATAGAAAGTATACATGGTAAAGCAATGCATAGCAATAAAACAACACATGAACGACATCAAATATAACAAAAGAGGCAATACAAGAAATAAATTCACAGTGTGGAGGGAGGAACAAAGGCCATTGACCTATCTAAGGCTCCTCATATTGATCTAATAAAAGGTACACTATACAGCGGAACCTAATAATAATGAGGAGCTTGGGAACATAAAAATCAACTTATTATATCAGGTATCTTGTCTTTTCAGGGCAGATTAAAACAAAGAATATAAAAAGCTGGGACCAGCAAAAGGATCTTGTTATTACAGAGTGTTTCATTATGACAGCTCTTCATGATGAGGTTCCTCTGTATACAAGAAAAATGTTGCAAGGAATTACAAAAATAAGGCAAATGTCTTGAGAAAACAGTGACTCCCTAAATGAAATGGCATAATAAATGTAACATTAAATGCTTTCGATAAGACTGCATTAGGAAGCAAAGAAACTAAATACCAGTTATTTTCAGACACCATTCTCAGCTAGCACAGGCCATGGGGCCACCAACATTTTATTGATGCAAACATTTACTGGAATGACTAGGCAACCAAATATAACAGACTTCTAATAATTGAATTCAAGTTTCTGGCCTCAGAATTTATTTTTCTTCTTTATATTTTTTAGCCTAGAATATCTCATTTTAAAATGTTTTGAGAATCAGTAAGAAGCATAGCTTTCGATCCTAGCAGAATTTTGTCCAGGGTTAAGATCTAAAGTTAGGTTCCTTACTGACTCTTATTTTATTACACTAACAACTTTTTAGCAAATAAGTAGTTTTCAGTAGTATTTCGCTTTATTTAAAATGTTCCTACTTTCTTACCTCTGGACCGGCTTGAATGTGACCACCTTGGTACCGGTCATCTTCATATCATTCATGACCTCATCGGTGATCTGACCAATGGCAGGCAAGACAATGGTGGGCGGGACAGGGGGCGTGCGCACCCTCAAACCCCACAGGTTTTTCTTCTTCTTCACCTCTTTTCCACAGGCAAACCTGCAGTAAAATAAGACAAAAAAATATCAATGATATCTTGAATAATATACAGGGCTCGACACTAGCTCTTGCACTATTTACCCGGGCAAGTAACAACTGAATAGGGCAAGGAAATATCATAATTGGCCTGGTTTGGTTGCCCATTTGGGCAGGTCAATTTTGGTCAACTACTTTACGAGAGAATAATGTAATTCCTTATTTGTAAAACTCATCTAGAATTTAGCGGGCAAGTAAATTATCTGTTGAGGGAAATAAAATTGGAAAATGTATGGTTTTATTTGCCCAAATGGGCCAGTAGAGAAAAGTTAGTGTAGAGGCTTGTTATACAGGGTGGCCCAGAAAGGATGCAACACCTACGATCGTTAATTTCATCAACACCATCGACCAAATGTCATTGTTTTTTGTTTGATCGGGTAGAACATTCTTTTTCCAACAAAATGATACCATGAGCATTGATTTTGGGTAAGGCATTTGGATCCTAGGGCCATATTTCTGAGGCAATGTTGTTTCCTAAATTTGCTACTTTTTCGTCTCCAGCGATCCTCTGAACAATGAGACATTCTCGCCCCATGGCCTGCCATAGAATTAGCTGTACAGAAGAACCGCATGACTGCTCTCCCTTTGTAAGGAAGACAATGTGAGCCATTCTTATGTACAGCTAATTCTACGGCAGGCCGTGGGGCGAGAATGTCTGTGTTCCGAGGATCGCTGGAGACGAAAAAGTAGCAAATTTAGGAAACGACATTGCCTCAGAAAAATGGCCCTAGGATCCAAACGCCTTACCCAAAATCAATGCTCATGGTATCATTTTGTTGGAAAAAGAATGTTCTACCCAATCAAACAAAAAACAATGACATTTTGTCGATGGTGTTGATGAAATTAACGATCGTAGGTGTTGCATCCTTTCTGGGCCACCCTGTATAGAACATTATATGACTGATAATCATCTCTAAGCACGGTACATTAATACCCATTTCATCAAACACACATCTGGCAATCAATCTGTACATGACGTGCACTTTCTGCTCCCTTGGGAGCAATGAATTCTGGCAGCCATGACGCACACGTAACGGTATGCACACACTCGGGTAAATGATCCGTGCAAAGAAAGCAATTGGACATGAGCACATATCTATAAGAATCTTTCTCTCTATACGAGCAAAACTCAATACTTTGAAATAAATAGGCTATGGAAACATACTCTTTAATGTGAGCAAAGCTCCACTAACTTTACAAATGCTGTCATCAACAACTTATTATATTATTGAGAGAAACTTAAGCATGGGTATTTTCCTTCAAACAATGCAACTTACTTGACTTTGGAGCTCTGCAGGGCTACAATCATGCTTTCCTGCTTCTCAAGACGAGTTGATTCACACAGCTGTTAAGAACAAAGCAAATAAATATGTAGGTAAAAAGATCAAATGAAACAAGGAGGATGATGCATTTTCTCCAATGTTCATTAAGTTTGTTTCATTTACCACATTTTGAAAGCTCTATTGTCAAAATGATTTTTATATCATTAGAAAGGCCTCATCGCAAGCTTTCATTTGATGCTTTGTTCTAACAAATTGGTCAATTATTGGCGAAGATATGATTGTTTCAATTTTACAATCATAAGTCTTTTACACACATTATGTGAACTTAAAATGCCCATTTATCCAAAACATGAATTACCGACAAGTGCAGGGTTAGCCGGTCACATATAATGATAGATAAGATTGTTTGAAGTGGCAAATACCCATTGTATACAGAACCTGGTGGGTCCTTTATAACTCTATGGGGATTGCATAATCTAGAAGGGAACAGATAAACTTACCTGAGGCACCTGGTATTTATTCCACTCCTGTTTGACATGCGGCATTATGTCCTCTTCAAAGTCATAGTATTTCTTCTTGTGCAGCAAAGTGAGGTTGTAGAGGGCTAATTGAGCTACGTCCACCCTGTAGTACAATAGGGTAATGATCACCAAAGAAACAACATGAGAATGCTAACAAAACATGAACAGAGTAAGCATTTTAGACTAGGATTAACTTTGACTTGAAATCAAAATAACTTTTACATTTTATTCAGAATATTGTGTGTGACTCAAAGTCATACTGTATTTCCTCATCTTATGCAGCAGAGTGAGGTTATATTGGGCTAACTAAGCCACATCCACCCTGTAGTACTATAGGGTAATGAACATCAAAGAAACAACATGAGAATGCTAACAAAGCATGAACAGAGACTTGAAATCAAAATTAACTTTTACATTTTATTCAGAATATTGTGTGCGACTCAAAAGTCATACTGTATTTCCTCATCTTATGCAGCAGAGTGAGGTTATATTGATCTAACTGAGCCACGTCCATGTATTTGTCTAGAATATGACATGGTTTGCCCAAATTTGAGATGCGTTTTGTCTGAATATGAACGTTTTTCAAATTGAAGCCCCCCCCGCCTCCTATGCCTATGCATATATCACCGTCATTCAATATTCTCACCATTTTAGAGGCAGCCTCTTGATGTACTCTGGTCCCTGATTGCACACAGAACACACAAAGATGTAGAACCTGGCAAAGCAAGAACACACAAATAGATAACATTACTAGAACAAAATGTAATGTGCTATCAAAGAATCAAATGGCACTTATAATTTTTACAAGTACATGTACTGTATGTATATAATATGTAGACAAAGAGTACATTCAAATTAATTCATTTCCATGTACGCTTGAAATACATTTAAAGGGACTGTCCCTCTTTTACAAAATGTCTGAACAGTTTCCAGTTGACGGATGGGGATGAATGTAACACACACAAAAAAAAAATCAGATCGAACAGCCCTGTAATTTGGATTCTACGGATAAAAAACGAATGTGTCCCTCCATCAAACTATATATCGGTCAATAAAAGAGCTTAACTGATTTAGCATAATATTACAACAATATTGTACTTATTCTTATAAAGGTATTGTGAAGCCGACATTTGTAAAGGTATGTCACAGAAAAAATCTAAAAAATGAAGAATATGTAATTACATGTAGTCAGCTCAAGCGAGGTTTTGTTATTTTGTTTAATATTTGGTCATGCTATTATTATGTTACATTTTCTTGCATATAAGACAATAACCTCGCAACTTTTGAAATTTGGCTTGCAAAAGAGGGAATGTAAAACTTTAGCCTTCATGTCCCGAGGCATAGCAAGGTCCGAATGATGGGGGAGAGTGGGGGCATACTCTATGTATTTCTTTATTTTGAATGGATTGCCATTTCTTTTAAAATATGTATATATGCTTATATTGTGGGGGTCGGTGGGGGGAGAGACAACAAAGCTACATCACTGTCAATGGAGATATTTATTCAACTTATAAATACCACTTACCTATCGCCATAAAGCATTGGTATCTCTATACACTGGACACAAGCTAGGGGAAAAGCAGTCAAACAAAGATTACATAATGAAGTGTTAAAGATGTGTTTTTATATTTAATGGTGAATGATTTCTTTTCCAAGAGGGTTAATCACTCCTTTACTGAGCCTTCCTTCATTATTAATTGCAGAATATATATCTACATTATATTTATCATAAGCAAGTAGTATAATAATATTTAAAAAGATTAGAATCACATGACATAATGTTATCAAAACATTACTGTGTAGTTCAACAAACTATCACGATGCAGTCAAACATACAGACTAATTAACAACAAGTCATATTGTAAATCATTTCCATAAAGTGACTTTAAAGGGACTTAGTAACATTGTCCAAATCCTCAAAATCCTCTAGCGGTTCCCTCATACCTTGTTGTATTCGTATTAACAATCAAATCATGGGACAGGTTTTGGTTTTTTAAATTTCCCTTTCGTTAAAAAGATATTTACGATTAAAGTGTTCAGATGTTAAATAATCCAACGGATCGCGAAAACCGTGTACAAAGTGAGTGCAATGAGTTTGTGAACATCACTTTGCATTTTTGCTCATTACTCGGCCATATAACGTCCATTTGACTTGAAATTTTCACACAATACCCTGTGGACATATCAGATAACAACAATATATATTGTATCAACTATTCATCACTTTTTGCACATGTCAACAAAGTTACTAGATCCCTTTAATCCTCAAAATCATACTGCCAGAATGCACTGCATTGCTCCTAAAGTCCATGCTATGAGCAGATTGATTGGGATTGTGTGTCGGATGACCAGGTTAATAATGTAAAGCGCTTCGAGATCATTATCAATCATATTAGGCGCTATGTTAATTAAAACATAATCATTATTGTTCTAGAATTTACCATTCCCCCGGTTTAAACCCTGACCAGGTCACACTCATTCTAAAGACTTTAACAATTGTACTTTCTGGCTTCTAGCCATGCGCTCAGCATTTATAAAATGGGGAAGGGAGAAGGGAAAGCTAAACACAGTTACCAGAGGACTAGCCCCCTTCTGTAGCATGCACAGCTTACAGAAGATGTCTGGCCCAGCTACAGAATCAGAGATAGGCACCGCCTTACCTGCCAAATTGGCATGGGAAGGACTTAAAATCTTTACATTTAACCGTACCCCAATAAAATTACCTTCATGGAACCACTGTCTACATCTGCAGCACTGAAGCATCTTGAGATACCAGCTGTGAAAGAGAACAAAGAAGACGGTACAGATGATTCAGGGTTCTTACTCAAGGTTCTCTAGATCAGCGTTCATCCCAAGCCCTCTGTCATACATTATATTGACATCGTAATTTTTTATCAAAATTTTGCTTTATCTCATTCTGTATGAGTATGTTTTTAAATGTATATATGAGGAGTGTTGAATAAAATTTGAATTTGAATTTTCTATTCAAATTCCATGACTTTCCATAACCTTTACAGCAAGAATTCCATGAGATTTCATTACAGTAAACAAGGTTTATTTGACATTTCAATAAATAACAGCAACACTGCTCAATGTTGATACAGTCAAGCCTGTGTATATAGACTGAAAGTGGCCACCAAAGGGAAACGAGACAAGTGGCCACTGTAGACAGGTTCCATAACCACATTGCATTTCTCACTTTTAGTGGCCACTATAGGCAGGTTGGCTGGTATAGACAGCAGGGTAGGAAATATATGGGGGCTGAGGGCGATTTTGCTCCCTAATTTTCAAAAGAGCCCCCTGAAATTAGTAGGTAGCCCCTAAAATTACCAATAGTATTATGTGAAATATTTTGTGATATCCATCAAATTGAAAAAGTAGCCCCCTAAAATTGAAAATCAATTCCTGCATTGATAGACAGACAGGTGGCCCCTAATACAGGTCACGAGGTGACTCTATTGTGTTTTGTTAACATCCCCAATACTAGGACCATGGAATGTTACATCTTAGTATTTGGTATTCACATTTCTCTTGTACATTGCTGTTTGGCTTATAATGGTAACAGAAGAATGAAATGGGTTTTGATTTTTCAAATTTCTTCCTAATTATGGAGATAGTTATGAATAAATGTAGTCAAAATCAAAAGAAGTAGGTGATACAATCTGACATGAATTTTCTTCTTTTCACTAGGTACGAAGCACTCTTTTCGTATGAAACTATTGTACATCATTCAGAAGAATCTTACAATGATTTTGGTACATGATTGAAGTCTCAAATATGACTTTTGGAAAAATCTTATGAAGTTAATGTGTCACTTCAATCTTAACCCGTTCAGGACTGGTCCCGAAAATATTGGGGCTGTGATCTATGGAGAATAGATGTTGTAGGACAATCAGTCTGCTCTGAACGGGTTAACACAAAAAAAACCTGAGTGAGATACGGCATCTACCAACCTTAATTAGTTGTTGACGAGCTTTCACCTCCACCTAGAGACTTGATCACGCTTAGTGACTTGGTTTCCTCACAGCTCCCAAGTCACCTCGCTTGATGAAGTCTCTAGGTGGAGACGAACGCTAGGAAACAAATAATCAAGGTTAGTAGTTGCCGTATCTCGTTCACTTCAGTCTTGTTCTGGTTTGAATAGATCAACTTACTCTCCGGGCCCTCCGCAGTAACAGTAGCATTGCTCGGAATTCGTCTTGTGACCATGGTCCCAGTGAAGAATTTCAATCTGAAATTCAACATATAAAAAACACATTGTACACATTATGTTCTGGATATTATAAAAGAGTTTGTACAGATGATTTTTTTTCTAAACATTGTTGTTAAAAAAATTTGTTAAAATTTTCAAACTTTCATGCGTATGTTCAATTTATCCCCATAAGACTGGGGGTGGTTAGCCCCCCGCCCCGTTCACAATACATTTTCGTGATAACTCTGAATACAAAATACTCACACTGCATCACTTTGTGACTTTTTTAGAGTGTTGCGCATCTTTTGATACCAAATCTGTGTTTGACACAACTACAGTTGGTGGAACTTTTAGGCCCTTCCTACGACTCTTCTGGAGGTCTGAAAATGCCCAGTCTTTTCAGGGTTAAATGATATTCTAAGATACTTAATATAGATTAGACTACAACTAGTTGACTTAACAATGGTAAAATGTTCAGTGACAGAAAATGTACTAACTAGCATTTACTAGTACACTTACTTTGTATGGTAGTGCTTTCTTGAATTCTTGAAATACCTTAGCTGTAAAAGAAATAGGATGGTCAACATTTAAGAGGTAAATATATTAAATTAATTAAAAATATATGATATATCAAGATTTAAAATGAATGCCTTACTAAGAAAAGACAGCTAATTTAGCTTTATCCAAATTTGTATAAAGAAATCTAGATATTAATATTTGATCAAGAGAAATGGGGAAGAGGCATGGTTTAAAACAAGTCTCCAAGCTAACCTTTTCCTTACTGGCCTGTGCCTGTTAGGGCAACTAAAATCATAACTTTTAGAATGTTTCTTGCCTCAACAGAAAGTCTTACTTGTAGATGAGATTATAAACCTAAGAAATTACATTTCCCCTCAAAGTTGACTAATAATTTGACCAATAACTTAGTCGCCTGACCAGGCAACCAAACTAGGCCATCAATCTTTATTTCAAAGCATTACAATTTATTTTCAATAATGAAACTTTCTACTTCTACTTGTAACCAAAGAGGTCTTTCCACTATACACTACCATCAAACAACAAAACACATAGTTATTGAACAATAACCACCTACTATTACAACACAAATAACACCTACTGCATAATAGATATCACATTACCGTTAAATTATATACAGATGTTAATTGGTGATGGAGGGAACATCACGGAATGTTTCTCTCTGAGGGAATTGAAATGCTATTGAGACTATAAGTCCCGAGACATAGATGAGGGACTTTTTGTCAATTGTCTTCACGAAAGTAGCATTTCAAATCCTGAGGGAACATTTCATAATGTTCCTGACTAAGCCATATAACATCAAGTTATGTTGCGCTCTTCAAATAAAAAAAAATGTCTGTCTCTACCTGCAGGACCTTTCTTGAGTGCTCCCCCAACCTGTTGAAAGAGGAAAGGACAAATCTTCAGTTAATGTAGAGCTCTAAATAAGCACTAAAAAGTAGTTTCTGGCCACCAAATGTTATTGATCCCACATGCCACTGGCCCATATGGGCAACCAAGTATAACATAATTTGTTACGATATTCTTTGATTGGGGCCACCAGATTCAGGTTTTTGGCCACTAGAATGTGAACAATTGAGATTGAATTTGAAAAGTTTTTTACATGCCCGACTGGGGCATCCGGCAACAAAGATAATATCTAGCAATGGTTAGTATTCTCACCCGTGTCTACAAGCTAGTGAAATGTTGAATTATACAAACCCCAGGTAATACCAAAGACAAATATAACACTGGTACCTACTGCCTTCTAGCCCTCAGTGTAAATAGAATGGAGTAGGGTAATATATCACATTAATGTTATAAAAGACTTACTGGTAGAGCAGTGATGGCTACCCGGGTAACTCAATGAAAAAAACGTAAATATTAATATCATAATTATTGTTTTATAGCTTCTGTAGATGTACACCTACCTTGACTGAGCTGACAAACACACAAGGTCTGCAGTGCCATGGATCGTCTTCATTCTGGAGTATGGAGCCCTCTATGGCTGGACTGTGACACTTCTGGTGGTAACCTAAAGTCATAAAAAAATACAAACAATATCATGAGCAGATATATGTTACTCAATACTCGCAATATTTCATGTTATATCAACACATTGATGCTAGAGTCTGATAGACATAACACACAAGAACAAAATATAAACAAAATATTATGATTCATATCCTCATGATATGATCCTAATCTTTATGATCTTATTCAACCAGGGATGCCAGTGATCTGCGATTCGAGCCTGAAAATGAGTCATGATGCCTTGTTTAGTTTGCAATATGGTTCAAATGAGCCTGAATTTTTAGTCAAACAGAGCATGAATTCAGGCTTTTCCAAGAAAACTGGTATCCCTGATTCAAAGCAATTCTACTTTACAACACTTCAAATTATCTGATAGCAAAACAAAATAATTGAAATGATATTTGCTGGTAACAACATTTTAGTGAACATTGTGTTATCAATCTTGTGCATACCTCTACCACAGCGGTCACATATGACAATCTCATTGGGCGTGTCAGAGGTCCCATCGTTGCACAGGAAGCAGATGATGTCTTGGGATTCGTTCTGATCGTGTGCTTTCTGTAGATCTTTGTAAAGAACCCAAAACTCTGACTCGTCTTCAAACGACACCATGCACTTCTCATGGTCTGCATCAACCTAGACAAAGAACAATTTATTTGGGAAACTTTACTCAAATTCAAATTTGTTTTATTTCATTTTTCTCAGAACATAATATAACAAAATATTGATTTACAATTCAGTACATAATATAACAAAATATTGATTTACAATTCAATACATAATATAACAAAATATTAATTTACAATTCAGTAATAATATAATGGAACAAAATGAGCTTATACAGTAATATCATATATATATATTATACAATAACGTAATCCATTTTAAGCAAACAAAATAAACAATCCTTTTTTAAAATTTTTATATTTTTTATCATGGACTGACAAAAATGGAGGGATCCACTGAAAAAGCATGGCTTGTAAATTGTGGATCCCTCAAAAAAAAAATTGTCTGTATGAGTGCTCCAAACTGTGTTACCTTTGTGATTGTCCCCAGATAGAAGAGTCCATCACTCCACCTGGCCAGGACGTCCAGACCCTCCGAGTACTCGCTTTCTTTAGACGCATCCTGGGACAGGCTACCACTGGCTGAACCCACATCACTCATATCACTCTTGGTGGGACTCTGCTCAGACTTCATCTCAGTCACATTCCCCTTGGCATTATTCTCAACATTGGTCCCTTTTCCTGGACCTGGACTCTCTTTCTTCAGTCTCTTGGGCGATGTACCCACCCTGGCAGGTTTGGCACTCAGGGAGCTGCTCAGTTTGGCTGCAATAACGGCCTCCCTGATTGGTCGCTTGGGTGATACCTTTGAGTTGATCCCATCAGCGGACTCTGCTGATTGGTTGACAGGTGTTCTGGGAGCTTTGGGAGACAGCTGCATGGGAGAACTTGGGAGATCAGCGTTCAGTGAAACAGACGTAGCCATCTCCTGCGACAAATGGCAAAGAAAGAGAGTCAGTAATAAAACAAATACATGTTGGTAAAATCAGAGCTTCAATAAGAAAGCCGTTTTACTTTTAATAACCCCAACCCTAGATTTCTTACTTCTTCTTTCCGATATGTACACGACAAAACACTGTACACAAATGAGTGTGAGTTCATCTCCTGGCCATAAGTGGAATACCTTTTGTACAGGGAAGTTTTTATATTTGGGCTTTTTTTGGCTGTATCTCCTTTTCTGCAAATATAACTTCAACTTGTTTGTAATCCTACAAGGAATCAATTAAAACATGTTTCAGGGCTAGTATTAACTATAAGATTTTCATGTAAATATAGACACTTCAAACCGTTTCCCATAGTCTTATACTAATGTCTTAGACATTTGCCATAGATAGTGTACGATTTACAAAGTAGATAGATGTGAATAATGTGATTGAATTTTACTGAGTGATAATGATTTTTATTTTATAATTTTATCATGTATTTATCATTTTATGAACTTATTATTCCAGCCTTTTCAAGCCATACGCAAATCCGATCAGAAACTGCAGTATTACCTAAACTGCATGCAACAAGTCAAAAGTATTACTAGGTAAACAAATGTTCCATTACCGATAAACTCCGGCAAAGTATCGAGATGAGAAATCTCTCATGATTCCCATGACCTTACAAATTATTGCACGGGTGGGGCTGGCCTAACTATTTTTGAAGTTTAAAACTCTCAAACAAAATTCATCATCATACAAATACAACAAACATTCGATACTTACAGAGCATTGTGAGTTGGTTGCTGACATCTAAAGGCAAAGAATGTAACCTGGATACCGCTCACAAGCTAGATTAAAGACAGAATTTATCACAGGAAAATGCTTTACTTTCCGATCGATCGTCACTGCACTGTAGTGTAATTGCTATTATGCACACTTTAATTGCCCGCGCGGCGCCGCGCCAGAGCCAGCCACGGGGCCCGGGGGCGCTCAACCCGCGCTCAGCAGCAGCGCAGCGCATGCTGGCTACGATCATATTTTCTTACTTGTGGGCCCCTGTGGGGCGCAGCCCGCGGTGGCAAAGTCGTGCTTAGGTCTATCATAGGGGCGGCGGGACCAGCCTGAGTAGGAGACACTGGGTTACCTGGATCCCAACCATTTAAAACCAAACTTAAATGCCCCTCAAGCAGGCGCGCCGGAAGCAGTTTTGGATTGGGGGGCAAAGACCTAAGGGGGCTCACGATTTTTTTTGTGTAGGGGCTCATGCCCAACCATACTCACAGGGTTGCCAGAGGTGAGAGTGAGACATTGTGAGGGAGCGAAGTGACTGAGCGGGGGGAGGGTGTGGGAGGGGGTGTCCCCCTCCCACGGTAGGGAGCTTTTGCATTTTGGATTTAAAATTGTGCAATCTGGTGCATACCTAACCTAGATCTGAAAATCGGGCTTAAAATTAACTGTATCTGGGAAAGCGTGTTATGATTTGATCGACCAGAAATTTTAAATATATTTTTCACAAAGAAAACAAATAATTGACACACTAATAAATATGCCACATTATGTATGATCCAACAACATAGCCTACAGTCAAGAATGAGTCCCGAGGGAGCGAAGCGACCGAGGGCTGGGGCAGAGCCAGAGGGGGAGGGTTTGGGAGGGGGTATCCCCTCCCACGGGCAATATTTTGCATTTATATACTTGAAATGGTGCAATCTGGTGCATACCTAGTAGGAAATTCGGGCTTAATATTAAATGTATCTTGGAAAGCGTGTTATGATTTGATCGACCAGAAATTTTAAATACATTTTCACGAAGAAAACAAATAATTGACACACTAATAATATGCCACATTACGTATGATCCAACAACTTAGCCTACAACTAAGAATGAGTCCCGAGGGAGCGAAGCGACCGAGGGCTGGGGCAGTGTCAGAGGGGGAGGGTTTGGGAGGGGGTATCCCCCTCCCACGGGGAAGATTTTGCATTTATATACTTGAAATTGTGCAATTTAGTGCACGTCACACAAGCAGCTATAGCAATGCCAGCCTACACGGGAACTACGGGGCCCGGTACAGAAAAAGTACTAACCCCAGACCATACGCAAGTTACAACAAACTGGGATAATCTGTTCGTGTGCGAAGCGCGCAGCGAAAATTTAAAATGGATGTATAAATTAGTTTTTGAACGTTAGAATTAACAAGGCTTATACATTTTTTTTTTTTCGGGGCGGGGGGGCTTTTTTGGGGGGCAAAAACGCGTTTTGCCCCCCGACTTTTTGGATTGGGGGGGGGGGGGCGGCCGCCCCCCTGCCCCCCCCCCCCCCCCCACTTCCGGCGCCTATGAGCACTGGCTCAAGCAAAACGAAAGGTGTCTTTTCCAGTGAATACTATTTACATAAGTTTCGATTTTAAAAAAGAAGATATTTTGGACACTACGTTATAAATGTGCTGTTTTATTAGGCCATACAATTAGTAATTGTATGGCCTAATAAAACAGCACATTTATAACGTAGTGTCCAAAATATCTTCTTTTTTAAAATCGAAACACTTATGTAAATAGTATTCACTGGAAAAGAAAATGATTCACATGTCATGTGTGAAATCGCAGGAAAAGCATCGTGAGAGGGTTGGGTGTGTGTGTGTGTGTGTGTGAGGGGGGGGGGGGGGGGGGGGGGTGCTAGGGGTAAGTGCCCTAAATAATGTGACCCTGAAAGCAATACAAATCATAAGGGGAAATACTCTATATTAAAATTAAGAAAAACATGGAGTCTTCTTGATTGTGCCCCCCCCCCCCCCCCCCCCCCCATTCAGTCCGACCATGCAAGCTACTCCACTGGACGCCCTTTCTGCGATATTTCCGCAATCTGATACAAACGGATACAAGCCACAACGTCCGGTACACTGAAAATACATTTATTCAACAACCAAAATGTCACATTCGCAGCTACAAGCTGAATTGCAGTGGCATGAACAAGCATATGTTACAATATTTACAAACATCAAAGACGAAATCAGGAGGTATAAAGAAATGTTGTCAATAAACGTACAATAATTAGAGAAAGAGATAATAATAACACATGAATAATCGATATGAAGAAAAAAAAAACATGGACAAAATCAAACGTACACAAAATGTCATGCGAAGCAATAATTGGAATACTAGTACATCATTCAGTCCATGCATGCAGCGGAATCAGCATACTTTTTATAATTATACAGGCGTAATAATTTATACATAAGGCTATATATACATCAAATTATATAAATTGCAGATTGAATTGAAAATGTTGAAAAGCGACTGGGGCCGTGACCCCCCTTAAACATGTTAAACAACAACAGCACCAAACACACAGCCTTTTTGCATATCAGGCCACCTTTTGATATATCAACAACAAGCCTGGTGGCCGGCCACGGCAGGCCAAATAGAAGTAGACCAACTGAGTTGTGGACCAACTGGCAGTAGACCAATGGGTTATAACCCCCCCCCCCCCAAAAAAAAAAAAAACAACAAAAAAAAACAAACAAAATAAAGTTCACTTTATTCTGGTCAGAAAGGGGTGGGTTTAACCGAAAAGGAAGAAGAGAAAAAAGATTGGGGATGGGAATGTTTGATTTTGATTGGATTAAAGTTTTGCTTTCATAAGTTCTGCCATTATCTTCATCTCATAGACTTTTGTCTAAATAATTGTACACATAATTCTGTTCTTGGATCAATGTGACTAAGACATATATATATTTTAT
>JBAMJV010011077.1:0-22799 GCA_037951105.1 Echinarachnius parma | reverse complement strand
TACCTACCCTAATGTTTGGTTGCCCGTTACTCCAGACCCCAGGTCTCGGGTAAATGAGCACTGATTTCAATCTAATCCCATGCATGGCGCTGATCCAAAATTTTGCGTCCACACAACGAATATTCAACCTCGAGTCTCGGGCATATGGCGCTGATCTAAACATCCACACAGAATATGTTTCTATCCGGGGGGGGGGGGGGGGGGGGGGTGCTTCCTATATCAGGCACTATATAGTATGTGCCGCCCTCAATACCCCCTTTCCAGCTATATTGTTCGTTCTGGAGACCCCAAAATCCTATATATTTGCCGTTCCTCAGAACCCCCAATTCCTGCATATCGGCCGTTCCGCTGGGTCCGCTGATAGTGAATTTGTACAGCCGCCGGAGTCCATCTTGCAAATGTGGCGAGGGGCGATCCGCTTCGGAGCCCCTACATTGGAACCCTGGGAAGGCAAAAACCTACCCAAAATGTTGTGAAGTGCCCCCCCCCCTCCCCCCCCCCCCCTGGGTTTCTGTCTATGATGGCTGCGCGTGATGATCCGAGGTCAGATTGGTTCACACAATTTAATTACTGAAATTATCCGCCCACCGTTTGGCTGATTTATTGAACATCTAATTAAGCCCTCAGCACTTACCTTAGCAATCACACGAACAACCCGGACATACTTTTAATATACCTTGTGTTTTATACCTTTTATCTACGTACTCCGTATTGCCTCCCATTTTATCACGGCTTTATTTATGCAATGATTTATGAGAAAGTACATTTCGGCAGTTTCACCGTTTACATAATTTGTTATCAAACATCAAAATGAACTCGGTTCACCAAAATTAGCGAATATCACGGATTGATTTAACACCCACCTATAACCTGTCAAAATATATTATTAGTTGTATCGATTGGTAGATAACAAACTTCTGACCAATATCACTGAATATAATTGGACACAATATGCTCGAAACCCTAGGTGAACCTAATAATGGATAATCTCTATTTAGAGAAATCCGTAATGATGAAAGAGGGTAAGCGAGGTTTTAAAACTTGCGTATTAGTTAATATAATTATGCGAGTTATGCGACTGCATATTCCATTCAATCAGGCATTCACAACACTAGTTTAGGACCCGGTTCAAACAGCCGTGTTTTTTGTTTACCTGTTCACCACTGTGGCCGAGAGCACGATCATGACCCAGGACCAGCCCTGCTCCCGAAAATACTTGGGCTGGGGTCTATGTAGAACACAGTGTTATAGCAAAATCAATCAGTCCTGAATGGGCTATTAAACATGATATTGCATGTGAACCTTTAAATATCACTGTGACTTTATTTTCATGATAATTTCCCTTACTTGGTCGTTCTACACAGGTTTGACTGTAAAAATTATATTCTATTTCGACGCACGCTGTTCCATCATCGTTATCCTCGCCTACAACCCCCCCCCCCCTCCCCCGCCCCTACATCGAGGGTGACCAGCTTCACCATTGTCCATTTTCCAATATAGTTATTATTATATCCTACATGAATGAAATCCTGTTCAGTGATTGGTCTACATAGCGTCATGTGACCAAACATAGTTATGCCCATGGAGAAAAATGTGCTATGCGTGACGTCATTCATGGAATAGTAAATGCTATTCCATGAATGACGTCATAGACGCCGGGTGATCATATTGAGCCCATAGAGATGCGTGTTATAAAATAATCTTCCCTGCGAGCAGAGGTATTGTTTAGCTTGCGAAAGATGCTCGACGAGATTTCTCAAAGAGTTATTTAAAAAGAAATACAGCATATTTTCACCCGTGAATATCAATAAGTTCAAAAGAATATTCTAGAGATGCATTTCATGTATAACGTAGCGGTATTCGAATTTTAAAATTACGACAATGGTGCACATAGTGCATCGTTGTCCTTCTGTGGTCGTGACACTAATTCGTCATTTAACAATCGGCCGCGGTGTGCACTGCACTAGCTGTATGTGTAAATGTACGAATAATTTTTTTCTCCATACAATTGTACACGTGTGTAGTATTTAAAGCAGGTTAATTATTAACTTTGATGCGCGCGTTTTGCATTTGGGTGCGCATTAGTTGTTAATGCGCGTAACCATGAATGGAAAGATAGCGCAATACGCGCTCTGCGCTAGGACTATTGCGCAAAGGGGGTCAGTGTCACAAACAGAACATAGTCTGTGCAGTGATGGTTCCATGATCAATGTTTTGTTTTTCTTTATGTTTTGTTTTTCTTTATATTTTTCTTTAATTTAATTGAAATCATTTACTTTTGCGATGATTATGATTATGTGAAGGATATAAAACAAATATATCATGCACTATTTCGAGCCACTAGTGAAATTATGGATTCCTCGGTGACAGAAAAAGCACTATGTTCTTCGGGTCTACGACCCTCAGAACATAGTGCTTTTCCTGTCACCTCGGAATCCATAATTTCAACTAGAGGCTCTCAGTGCATGGTATATTTGGTTACTATAGTGGCTTTGCTAGCGCTACAAACAAAAACAATAACACATAATAGGAACATCCTCTAAAGGCCCAGTCCCATACTGACGATTTTCACGGCGAATCGCAACGATTTGACGTTCGTCGAGAAAATCGCTTAGGTCGTGTTGCATCGTATTACATCGTATCGGTTCTTCCCCAAAACCATGGCGCATATCTGTCATTGATACCCATTCAACTGGGGGGGGTGGGGGGGGGGGGGGGGGGGGGGGGGGGGGGGGGGGGGGGGGGGGGGGGGGGGGTGATCTATTCATTCACCCCCCCCCCCCCCTGATTAATAGGTATTACGTAAGTCGCTACGCCCATGCCGGCTAAATCGAGTCGATGCGTTCTAGTAAATCGTTGCGAGTCGTTGCGATTCGCCGTGAAAATCGTCAGTATGGGACTGGGCCTTTACTCTAACAAAATAAAGAAATATGTATAGAGTGTCCCCCCGATAATTCGTTGGGCTCCCACTATCCATAGGCGTAGGAGGCGGGGGCTGGGGGCTGCAGCCCCCCTGGAGTTTTGAAAAAGGCCATATTCGGGCAAAAAGTGTCATATTCCGGCAAAACCATGTCACATTCGAGCAAATCAGTTTCATATTCGGGCAAAAACCATGTCACATTCAAGCAAATCAATTTCATATTCGGGCAAAAACATGTCATATTCGGGAAAATCGGTGTCATAATACATGTACATGTAATATTCGGGCAAACTCATGTAATATTTGAGCAACCTCATGTTACATTCGGGCAAAGTCATGACATTATTATAGAGCAAAACGAAATTTATTTTCGGGGGAAATGCGTCCCATATTCGGGAAAAACATAGTTTTGGGGTCTCTAAGAGGCGAAGACCATTCCCCCCCCCCCCCCCCCCCGCTTGTCAGGTGAAATATGGCATTATGGGAAGGATAATTATTCGGGCAAAAGATCTCAGGCCCCCTGTGAAAAATGTGCTCCTATATATACGGCCATGCAACCCAATCAGATCGACCACACTACGCCATTGGTTCCACTGGCGGTTCATTCCAACCGTAATCTTCTATAATATCCTAATTCCGTGAAATTGATATGACATGGCCATTAGGCGTTTTAAACTAATTACTTATGTTTATAAAACAATCGATTCGTCCTGCAACGCTGCATACGAACATTAGTATTAATGCCAGTGGTGCAAACCTGTATAATAATATCAACATACACATGCAGTCAATAAAACTTTGTATATTGCAGCATTTTGATACAAATCAAGTCGATTAAAGGGGTACTTTAGTTTTGGTAGAGAGGGCGCTGCACATCACAATTTTGTGTGAGGTAATGAAAAACTGAGTGTCGAATTTGAGAGAACATACAATTTTAATGGCAGAATAAACTTTATTTGGTCAAAATCGGTCCATAAACGGCTGAAATATCAATAAATATATCTGACCTTATAATTATTTGGGGCCCAAATAATTAAATTATGTTTTCAAAAAATTAAAAATGATTACACTTTTTTCAAAAAATTGTAAAAGCGTTTTAAAAATAAGTGTTGATGATCTCTCTATTTAATCATTATTTCCACAAAACATCACATGCATACTTTTGTATATAAAATGGTTGAAACCAATGCCTTTTTAGAGAGCGCCCTCTTGTGTTTTAATGGCTCTTTTTGAATGATAACAGGCTTTGTAGTACTTAGTCGTTTGTAATTTTGTATACCTATCGAGCATGGTGGAGTTATAACTATTAGTTTATAATGTTACTGTCCAGGTTTGGTTAATAAAGTTCAGCCTTACCAAAACTGTGCTACCCCTTTAAACCGTTAAAAACGATACAGGGTTCATAATATCTATTTTAAAAAAAAACACACTTGCTCGTGTGTATGTGTGTTCGCGCGCGATTGGGTGTGTTTGTGTGTGTGCATGTGTGTCTTTGTGCATGAGTGTGTGAGAATTGTATTGTGTTTTTTGTGCATATGTGTGCGTGCGTGTACGTTTTTGATTGTGTGCATGCAAAAACTGTATAGCCCCAACTGTTAGCTTTAATATGTCTAATTTGAACAAAATGTGAATGTTTAATCGCCCTATAGTACGGGTAATTGCGTTATAACACAGTGTTTGGTCTCGCGGAAATTATTTATAAATTAGTGCATTAGCTTGATTAAGGCCACTGTAATATGATATCGCTGATCACTGCGTTATAATTATGATCCAAATTGTTGCTGTCAAATTAAAAGCTGGTCAGTATGTATAGCTAAAATGATGAATGGGGGCACATTATAACTGTTTATGTTCGCTTGGTCTACACTCAGTTGGTCTACAACTCATTTGGTCTACTACCTAATATCCTTTAACTTCGATTTCCCCAACTCCAAACATGATCGCTAACCCAAAACCTAACCCTAACCCTAATCATAATGCATACTTGTAATCATAAGCCCCCGAATTTATAATTTTCTATAGTAGACCAAATGGGAGTTGACCAAATGGCTGCAGTAGTACCCATCATATACCACCCCAAAATTGATAATATAAGAACGAAAGGGGCGAAAATTGAAGAAAAAAACATTAAATGTGCCCTTCTCCCCCTCCAAAACATGAAAATATGCCTCCCAAAATAAGTCCACTCTTTACGCCACTGAACTTTGTCACTAGATAATAGGATTGTCCTTGAATTAGTGAATATCACTTTGCATTTTTGCTCATTATTCGGCCATTTAACTTGAAAATTTCACACAACACCCAGTGGACATAATTATACGAGATCACAACAATATACATTTTATCAACCATTCATCACTTTTTAAACATGTTTGTCAACAAAGTTACTAGATCCCTTTAATAGCAGTCGTTGCACGGGTAATTTAATCGCACGTACGCAAGTAAGTGAAGCACAGTGTGATCCATATTGTGAAACACAGTGTGATAAATGGGTGGATCCACATTGTGAATTGCAATGTGTTCCACAATGTGATTCAAACTGTGATCTACTTTGTGGAACACAATGGAATCCACACCATGGAACACAGTGGGTGGGAATCACTATTATTGAGGTTTGTGTAAACCATGGTTTAAACCATGGTCTACATGTAAATTGATGGAGAAAGAATGTAAACTCCTTACTTGTTAACAATGTTTATGCTATACATATTTGCTATAAAAGGCACCGCATAAACTATTGTCTTCTCAGATGGTGAATTTTGCTGGTTAGCAAGCACTAACCAAATGCTAACCGTCATATCATTAGACAATATAAATTGTTTCACTTGCCTACGAGCAGCACTCCATATTAGATGTAGACCATTGTTTAAACCATGGTTTATATACACAAACCTCCTTTGTGAATCCGGGCCCTTGTGATCCACATCGTCTGATCTACTGTACTAACACAGTGTGCTCTTTTCTGTAGGTTATATCCATTTAAATTGATTATCGGGCGATAGCGAAATGCTACTTTACCATCTACCTTAGATGTACTACCAGTATGCTAGCAGAACAATTTAATTCATATATTAATTATCCCTCAAACGCCGTATTATTGCAAAGCAGTGTTGAACCACGTTGCGGAACACAGTGGGATCCACATTGTGTAACACAGTGTGGTCAATATAGTGTGAATCAAATGCACTGCGATCCACATAGTAATAAAACACAGTGTGATACAAATTGAGAATCACAGTATAAACGTCAGTGAGATCCACCAATGGAACATAGTGTAGCACACACTATGATCCACATTGTAGAACACAGTGTGATCCACTTATGGAACTGATGGTAGAACACACATATGACCCATATTGTGGAACATAGTGTGATGCAAATTGTGGAACACAGTGTGATTCGCATTTTGAAAAACAGTGTGATCCGCATTGTGGAACACAGTGTGATCCGCGTTGTGATACACAATGTGATCCGCATTGTGGAACACAGTGTGATCAATAGTGTGAATCAAATGCACTGCGATCCACATTGTCATAGAACACAGTGTGATCCAAATTGTGAATCACATGAGTATGAAAGACAGAGTGATCCTCTTATGGAACATATTGTAGAACATACTGTGATCCAAATTGAGGAACACAGTGTGATCCACTTATGGAACAGATGGTAGATCACACTGTGATCCGAATTGAGAAACACAGTATGATCCATTTATGGAACATATTGTATGAACACACTATGATTACATATTTTGGAACACAGTGTGATCCACTGCAAGACAATGTGTGCCTAAAAGTGATTACCGGGTTAAAGCAAAATACTACTTTACCATCTACCTTAGATTTACAAGACGTGTGCTTGCAGAACAATTGAATTAATATAGAAATTATCTCTCAAACATTGCATAGAACCTTCTTAAAGGTAGTTCGGACTCTTGTATGCAATGAACTAACACGCTCCGTTTTCCACACAATATATGGACAATGGATACGTATACTGTACGTAAGAAAGAAATCGTCTGAAAGGTCAGACATTATGGTGAAGATACCCTTCCCCGATTTTTCTAGCAAAGTTTCAGTGATCCATTTACTTTGTCAAATTCAACCAAAATTACTTGGAGTTTTCACAATTCTCTTGTACCTTATTGTTTGGATTATGGGAATAGAAGAATGAAATTGGTTTTTATTTTTTTTAATGTGTCTACCCAGGGTGATGTTTATTATTAAATGAAAACCGTTCGAGGAACGCTATTTGATTGGAGTAAAAAGCAATAAGCAAGGTAAACACATCGTACATATAATTATTGTTAACCCATTTCCCTAGGTAAACAGCTTTATTTTTCTTTATAACCATCATAATTTATATACTTTAAAATAATCTTACACATTGTAAGATTATACTGAATGATGTGTGATGAATCATAGTGTTGTATACGATTTAAATCAGGAATATCACTTTTGCATTTTCACATTCAAGCAAGCAAGTTGATGAAGATTTCTTCTCATTTTTTGTTAAGTTGTCAGACAATAAGAGGAAATGATGCCAAAAATACTGCTGAAAACTGCTTATCTACTATAATAATGCCTGTGTAATAGAATGAGAGTCAATATAGGGCCTAAATTTTCGATCCTAGCAGAATCTTCTTAGAGGAAATGTGACATTTGTGACATTTGTGACAAATGTGAAAGAAGACAGTACCACGCTCCCGCTTATACACGACCATGCATGATAATAATATTAATATAATCAATAGATAGGCCGGAGAGATCGCTTTGATTAGGAGATGCTAATAATCTAGTCCTATAAACCATTATCATATTATTGAGCGGCATCGTGTATCGTCGACTTTGCTTAGCATATAAACAGTTTCGTTGTCGTAGCAACCGCAGCGATATAATCCTACATGCGTTGATTACATTTTGGGTACTGTCGTCGAGTGCATAGTGAAAGAGACCATCGATATTACATGTTGGATGAGACAACGTGCATAATTGAAATGAAGCACGCGGTTTCCATCTTTTTTTCCGCATAACAATTTAATAACATATTCGAATGCACATAATGTTTTCATTACTGTATAGGTCGCATTGTCGAGTGCTTTTTGACAATGACAGTATTTATATATATTAGAATGTTCAGCGAAAAAACAACAACAACAAAACAACAACAAAAAACGAACACACCATCAACCTTAAAATAAACAGTCAAATCAAACACAGTTAAAACAAACAAACAAATATAAAACATATCATTTTGGATTTATAATTATTTTGTATGGCACATTCACATCAATCTAACACTTAACATGCACTATTCCCACTCCTTGGGGAGCATTCAAGCAAGTTCTGCTTTACAACTGCACACATGCTTTACACACAATTAAAGAGATCTAATAGCTTTGTTGACAAGTGCAAAAAGTGATGAGTGATTAATAAAATGTGTATTGGTGTGATCTGATATGTCAACAAAGTAATATGTGAAAATTGCACGTTTATTGGATGTTTTTTTTGTGGCTAAAATATGAGCAAAAAAGCAAAGTGATATTCACTAACTCAATGTACTTACTTTGTACACCGATGAAATTATCCCGTAGACAATTTCATACAGACACACTCCAATCATAAATTTCTTTTGAACGAAATGGAAATTTGAAAAACCGTTACCTGTCCCGTGCTTCTATTGTTAATATGAATATAATAAGGTATGAGAGAACCCCTAGAATTGCAAGTAAGTTTTGAGGATTTGGACATTGTTATTATTAAAGCAGTGTTGTATCCGAGTCCACCCAATCCGAGTCCGAGTCCAACTCTTTTTTAAAATTTCATTTTACATGTATTCCTTTTCTTTACCAAAGGCAATTGATCTATCACTCAATCAAGTGATTAAAAGGAATCACTTCATACAGACAAACATGCAGTCAAACATTGACCGGCCTCGGGCTGGACTCGGCCGAGTCATCGAGTCTGCGACCTTCGAGTCCGAGTCCGAGGCCGAGGCCGGCCTCGAGTCATCCAACACTGTTAATAGATCATTGGTGACACCTTATTTCTTTCCTCATTGGATTTCTCCGCTAATACTGGGCAACGAGGAGAACGAATTCAAATCAATTCAGTTCAAGTTTGGTTTTATTGCCAAAAAAAAAAAGGATCATAACAAAAATCCGCCGATTAAAAATGTTATGTTTCAAAAGTATTAATTCCAAATAACATTACAAATATATAGGCGATATTACACATTTTAACACAATTCAATGATACAAACATTAACAAACATGTCCAATATGAATACATTAAATACATGAACAAAAAATGAGGTTGTAATAACATTTAATGCAAATCTGATAATCTATTTCACTATTCAAGAGCACTGTTGTTGTTGTTGTTGTTGTTTGTTTGTTTGTTGTGTTTTTTTTTGGGGGGGTACCCCCTTAACTACCCCCCCCCCCCCCCACACACACATTTGCTTCGCTTCTATTACAAGAGAGTAGAGGTTTCCACGTCATCATTTATGTTTATTGTTCGGAGTCGCTTTTATGAAAGATCTTCTTTTTTATAGGATCATGTCAATCAAAAATTATTCGTGCGCCTTGGTTGCTTTTGCTTGATGCCTCAGATGTGAATATAATATCGATCAATTTTTTCTTCTTACAACAGCGATAAAATAAATCATTAATAATATTTTTGACAATAAATCGCACGACATAATTATATAAGCGGTGGTAAGTGGTATAAGAAGGAGGGTGCGCACATATATGATGTAGGTTCCCAAAGGGGTGTATCAACCGTTTCCTTTACAAATGATGTTGTTTATAATTTATAAATTAAAGTAATGATATGAATGATTTTTTAAATTGTATTTATCTCCACAAGGGGCAGAGACGGGGTAGGGGGGATTTCCTTCAGTTGACAGCCCCCCCCCCCCCCCCCAATCCTTGCCCTTATAGAACCTGTGGCGTAGCGTGGTCGGACTGAGGGGGGGGGGGGAGACGCGAATTATTGGGGGCACACCTTATGTATTTCCTTATTTTGTTCGCTTATGTTTGGTATTGTTTTTTGCTAATTATTATTACATTTTTTTGTTGGGGGGGGGGGGGGGGGGCACGTGCCCTCCGTAGTTACGTCGCTGCCCTTAGCTACACCAATACGTCAACGCTATCAGTTGGTTGAATGCCCCACCTTTAGAATCAGGACAGATATATATTATTATTATTGATCGCGATGCGTTGATTGACGTAAAACAAATGAATGACTATTTATATTACGAGGGAAACTGTGAAACAAAAAGCTCAGCACATGATTCGTTGGTGCTCGTTCGATAATTAAAGATGGCTTGCAGGGGTGGATCGCTTTTGTGAGCTAGGATTGTGCATGCTTTCCCACATGCTTCGCTTTGCTCTTTCATGGCATGAATATAAATAAGCAATAATGTCAGTTTATCTTTAGAATTATTACCAAGGACCTACTGATCGCAAATGTCAAGGTGCATGTTTGTGAAAATGATTTGATAGGTGTGTTTTGGGTGTCAGTGTATACACATCAACGTGTATGCGTGCGTGTGTGTATGTATGTGTGTGTGTGTTTGTAGCTTAATGTGGATATATTATGTAAACGTTTGTGTCAGTGTGCGCGCGTATGTGTGCGTGAATAATGTTTGTGCGTATGTATGTGTGTAATCACATCGATGTGTATTAATTTAAACCAGCATCCGTGCATGTGTTTTGCAGTGCATTCGTGTGTACAAATATATATATGTGTGTGCGTTTGGCTGTCAGTATGTATGTATGCGTGTGTGTATACGCATGCATGGGTGTATTATGATAGTCCGTATGCTTGCATGTTGGCAAGTTATCTATGGATATGAATGTTATTTTAGACATACGCGCGTATAAATGCTATTCCATGTTTGATCAGCTGGTACATACGTGCATGTTAGTACGTTTGTATGGTTGTGTGTTCGTTTATATGTGAGAATGTTTTGAGTGTACAGTGGTGGTCTAGTATTATGTGTATTGCTTTTGTGACTAAGTCATTAAGTATTGAACATGAAGAACTTACATGTGCAAACCAAAAGAGCAGCAATTTCAACTAAGCTAATTTGACATTTTTAATACTAATACCCTGAAATATATTAATGGCAATGAAATTGACACTGTTTAAGCCTGATTACGTATATGGTATACGGAGCACTTTGCAAAGTGCAATGTAGCCTGTGTTAGTTGTGGTGCCATGTTTGTACAGAGCAAAGTACAACACAGCACTCTTTATATAACATTTCCAACAAACTAAGAATAATAATGATACAAATGGTAACAATTTCGATATAGCGCCTTATATGATTGATTTTCATCTCTAAGCGCTTTACAACGTTATTATTACCTCGGTCATCGGACACTCACATAAAGTAAACCTGCACTTGAATGGCTCTTTCTCAACTCCCTGGGGAGTAGGCCTACTAGCCAGGCTACCTATTATTATGTGATCACATACTTTACAAACACCTCCATTACTACCGAGTACCCATTTATACACCTGGGTAGAGAGCAGCAAACGTGGATAAAATAATTGCCTTGCTGAAGGACACGATGGGCATGGCAGGGTTCGAACTCGGGATCTCACTATTGGAAAGCGATCGCTCTGTACCTATCTTACCATACCAGGCGAATTATATGTTTGATTGGCGACGTCTTAATATTGCCAGATATATCTTTTCGACAGACCATCCCACATACAATTTATACAGTGAATATATTATAATTGATTTAGCATGTATTCTACATAGACTCTAGACAGAATATTTTCGGGACCAATCCTGAATGGGTTAAACTATATAAGGGCCCTTTTCTTTCTTTCTGCGTCCATCTTCTAAATTAATTTCAAACGTAGCATTTTAAAAGTTCTCGGGGATTATTCGACCCACGCCCCACCTCGTGCCTCGTACGCTGTGTAGTCAACTGATAAATAAGTGACAAGGACGCTGTATGGAAAATAAAAAGAATGCACCACAGAAATCAGTGGTAAAGCAAGGGGCGGAGGCACGTGGGGCCGACCCCC
This sequence comes from Echinarachnius parma, assembly GCA_037951105.1. Classification (NCBI taxonomy): domain Eukaryota; kingdom Metazoa; phylum Echinodermata; class Echinoidea; order Clypeasteroida; family Echinarachniidae; genus Echinarachnius; species Echinarachnius parma. The sequence goes on along the minus strand of JBAMJV010011077.1, from coordinate 10,829 downwards.
CCCCCCCCCCCCACCTCAAGCCCATTTTGTGTGTGTGATTTTGGAACGCTAAAATCTAAAGGCTTCCCTGGAGTGTGTTTTACAAAGATCCTATGTCGAACTTCACATTTACAAATTATGGATAGCCATAATGTTTTAGCTTTGAAATTAAACATAGTCAAGAGCCCAGAAAGGGAATATTTGAAACTTTGAAGACAACTTTACATCAATAACGTCTCTTTGATAAACGAAAATGTTATCAAAATTGTACAAGAAATCGTGAAACAATTCAACAAAGAAACTAATGGCTTGCCATAATTTTAATAATAAAGTCCAACTTAGTGTTAAGTTCGACCCACCCGAATTAAGCGGCTCGTGCTTATAGACGCAATCGCAGGTTTGAGCCCCCCCCCCCCCCTCCACCCCTCACTGCTTTGATAGTATATCTGGCTACGCAACTGACATAAATGTATAATTTTGTATAAACCATCAGCAGGTAAACAAGTATTAACAAGGACTTTTCTTTTGGCAAATAAAGCAAATTCATTACAGCAGTGGATCACTTTGTAGCCAACGGTGGTGGTATCTTTCTTTCCACCACACGCTCTCTTCTATAAATAACTTTCGTCTCTCTTTTCTCTCGATGCAACTTTACTTTGTTACTATGGTAGGATGTGTATACAAGGACCAATTTCCCCCATTCCTTTAATTATTTCTCTAATAAAGCCGCGTTAACTCTGATCATTTCAATAAAGAAAACGAGCGCTTTACTTTGCATGCACAGTGTCCACCTCCGGCATTTAAAGACATACGTATAGGTATAGCTGAAATCTAAAGAGATTGATATCAATTGTGCGCCGGTGCCCGTACGCAAGGCTAAAAACAATGGCGATATGCGCAAAACAAAGCGAAAATGGTGGAGGTGGATTGCTATTAGCGTGGTGTTGCCATGGTTATATTCTCAGCGCATCCCGTATAGCTTGAGTCCATTGCACGGAATTGGCAATTCATTGAGTTGAGCGAAAATCTACGCAAATAATGTATTCTGATTAGTTGTATGGCTGTGTTCACTTTTACCGATCAAGTGGTAGGTCGTTTGTGCAACAGGGTCATGATCTATATATGATGATTACAATGTAGTATTATTCTTATTATCATTTATTCACGGTTCTCCGGTATATACGAGCGGTTGTGATAGTGCCTTTTCGGCCGTAGGTTCAATTTATATAATTACCTTTTAACGATATAAAACAATACACTCCAGATAACTCGGCAAATTTACTCAATGCCTCCATATACAGTACAATCAGTCTAAATTATAATTATAGTATATAATTCCTCAGTAGGCCTATTTTGGTAATGAAAATGTATTAACACCGGATTTATTTCGTCTAAGTTCGATAGAAAAGTATCTTTCTTCCACTAACTATATACCCTGTCGACCATCTTGGTAATGAAAATCATGAAAGTGGTATTAAACAGATGTAACATAAATCATGATTCTTCCTTTCTTGTTGTTGATTTCAATGAATTGATTGTCATTTGTAGATTTATATTTCAATAATGCAGATTATTTTGTATTTTGATACAAAATTGAATACAAAAAACATTAAAAAAACATGATCACTCATCGTCCAACTGAAATAGGCAACATATTATAATCGTAAAACATGTGCCATTAAACAAGCGATGCGAAGGTCTCAATACGAGGGTCTTGGGTTCGATTCCCTATTTTCTTTGTTGCCGATTTTCCACTACTTTGTCGACCATTTTGGTGATGAAAAACATGAATTTAATGATAACGGATGTAACATAAATCATGATTCTCCCTTTTCTTGTTGTTGATTTCAATTGATTTTTCATTTGCAGATTTATATTTCAATACTGTAGATTTGTATTTCGATACAAAATTGAATAAATATTTGTTTTAAAAACATAATCACGTATTGACCAATTGAATTAGAAGGCCACCTACAATGCCTATAAAACGCGCGTCATTGAAAACGTAGGTTTTAGGTTCGATTCACGGCGAAGCCAAAATTTTCTTTGTTGCCAATAGCAATTAATAATGAAAATTATGAAACTGATAAAAGTTGGAACATTGCTCATGATCGTTCATATATAGGCCTTTTAAACAAGACCAGCTATTAACATTTTACAAACATTCCCTGCCGGAAAGATCAAACACACTCATCCACAGTATGGACACAGTGTGAACACACTGTGTTTCACAGTGTGCACCACAATGTTAAATTTCGAGCGTTTTTACAGCGTGAAAACCAACTCACACTGTGAACACATGCACTGTGAGGGCACTATCGCCATGCAGTGTGAAAATTGTCTGCGTTCACAGTGTGTAAAACGGTGCGCTCACACTGTGCATCTCAGCAATTTCACTGTGGATGAGAGTGTTCTTTCCGGCAGGGTTGTTCTAAAATATTTAAAATGAGAATCCAACAACAATTATTTATTGGTAGTAATGAATAGAAAGGATAGAAAAATATAACAAAGTTCCACCAAATATAATCATGATTACTCAAAGGTAAATGGTAGGCAGCAACATAATTGCAGTCTTATAACGTATGTCATTAAAACACACTGATCGGGAGGATTAGGGTTCGATTCCTGGCGGAGACCAATTTCTTTGATCTTCCACCCTTCCCTGTCGATAATTAAATTGGCGGTGAACAAATTATAAACGTTTAAATAATAATCAAGATGACTTGTTTATTTATTTATTTATTTATTTATTTATTTATTTATTTATTATATTCCTGCATGTCTCACAATAATCAATTTCGTACATAACATATAAACTGTCATAACATCGAAATAGAAACACACAGAGTTCAGGCAATATAAGCTAGAAGATTGAAGTGTTGCCATACCTACTTATAATTATATGCCTATTTATATGGGCCACCTATTTATTTTAAAACGTGTGTGACTGAATGAATAAATGCCACAAAAACACAACACAGTTGATATGAATCACCATAATATTACAATGTCATGTTTATTTCTTGTTTTGGTTTCATTTTCTTTTCATCTTTTGTCTTACAGGTACAAGCTACAACGACATGCGTCACGTTCCCTAACAACAGTGAGTTAATATTTCCCTAAACCGTTTTCGTCTTTATATTTTGATTTGTAAATTTTCAACAATATATTTTAAATATTATTCTTTCCTCGAAGTAGTATTTTCAATACTTGAGTTGATAAGTGAGAACGATACCAATACAAGGGCGTCGACAGCTTCTCAAAAGAGGGGGGTATTTCGAAGGAGCGACACAGAAATACAATATATGGTTGAGTGACCCCCGCATCGGCACCCTAAAACATTTCCGACAGTTTAAGACTTAAAAATCATTCAAATTTCTTGAAATTGTACTCACATATTGAGAAAATAGTGCAGATTCCGATGCGATGATCAGATTTGCGATATATTAATTATATTTTGAGATATCGCCTTCGAACGCGCGCGTTGTTTTTTGGCTTCACGAGTTCGAAGTGTTTTTAATACCGGCACCCCTCAACACTCGTTGACAACGCACGCAACTCCAAATTTCTTGTGTGATGTTATATTAGCATTATTTCACAAATTTCACAAAAATACTCGTAGCGGACTATAAACGCATTATTTCTTCCCCAAATTTCGACCAGTGCAGTTTCTAAGGGTAGCGCGCATAATCACACGCGCGATTTTTCACAACACGCGCAAAAACAAATATTACGCGGTGTGCCGATATTAAAAACAGTGCCGATGTGTAGTACACCTACCATAAATACTAGAACCACAACTGAATAAGCGTATAGCGTTTTAACCACAGAGATAGGCCAAACCTTTATCAGCAAGTTTTTGAAAATACGCACAGAATGTCATGCAAATGAGGTAGTACGTCAGATTTTTTTCATTTGAATAAATTATCAGACGTGGATTCATTGGATAAATTAACACATTACGCAAAAAGCTAAAGTAATTACGCATTGCGCACTTGCAGTTGCCATGGCATTTAAACACGCACTTCTCAGCAAAATTGCGCTTCATAATACCAAAGACGCTTAAGTATTCTAATTCATCTCTATTATTTTAATTACGCGCAGTACTAACAGAGTTACGCGATGTCATGTATTTAATTGCGCACAGTCAAGAAACAGGGGATTTCCCTACTAGGATCAAAATATTGTTTTTCATTGTGACGTCATAACAGAGGCATACCATAAATTCGTGCGTGATAATTGTGAAGTTCGCGCCCGCGCATTATTATGAATGAATTTACGCTAATATTACCATGGCAGCCAGTCGAATTAACATAAAAATCGGTGGTTCTCTTCATTAAAAATTTGGCCAACTTCCATTTTGAGTTGGGGGGGGGCCTGAGGAGCGAAGCAACCGAGCGGGGAAGGGTGTAGAGCTTCTGCATTATGTAATTTGGTGCACTCCTAAGACAGGACATGTACGTGATGTTAGTGCAAGCTATGAATATAAACATACATAATCTAATACATACAAAAAAAGTGTGTACATGTATGTGTGTTTGTGTGTGTGTGTGTGTGGGGGGGGGGGGGGGGGGGCAAGTTACCCCAGTCCATAGGCGTACCCAGGATTTTTGTTCAAGGGGGGGGGGGGTTATTTTGTCAGAAAAAATTCAGTCAGCGGGGGGGGGGGGGGGGGGGTAGTCGTAGAAATTTGTTTGAAGCTGAGACCAGGTCCGGTCCAAAGTTTTCGAGGCCGAGACCAAGACCCATTCGTTGAGAATCCTGTAAGCAGGGGGGGGGGGGGGGGGGGGGTAGTCGTAGAAAATTTTGGAGGCCGAGACCAAGAATTTTCGATATTTTCGAGACCGAGACCAGGTTCTTCGCACTTTTCGAGGCCGAGAACATCGTTAACTATACCAGTTACAATTTGAAAAAAGGGGCGGGGGGGGGGGGGGGGGGTTCAAACCCCCCAAAACAGTCATTTTTTGGTCAAAGGGGGGGGGGAGGGGTTGAACCCCCCCCACCCACCTGGGTACGCCTATGCCCCAGTCCCCCTGCCTGTTGACGCCCATACACATTATATCAACACTTTGTTGTTGTTGCGTATGTCAACGAAGTTAATAATAGTTTAAAGGGACTTAGTAACATTGTCCAAATCCTCAAAATAAAATTTTAATTCTAGCGGTTCCCTCATACCTTGTTGTATTCGTATTAACACTAAAATCATGGGACCAGTTTCGGTTTTTCAAATTTCCCTTTCGTTACAAAGATATGTACGATCGAAGTATTCAGATAAGAAAAACTCCCCCGGAGTTTTGAAACCGTGTACAAAGTGAGTGCAGTGAGTTAGTGAATATTACTTTGCATTTTTGCTCATTACTTGGCCATGCAATGTCCATTTGACTCGAAATTTTCACACAATACCCTGTGGACATATGAGATAACAACAATATACATTGCATCAACCCTTCATCACTTTTTGCACATGTCAACAAAGTTACTAGATCCCTTTAAACACGTTAAATGTAATACCTCCTCCTTATTTTGTCTACCCCAGCGCAAGACTACTGCACTGGGACCCAGAGCGTCCAGTTCTCCTGCCAGAGTGGGTTCACGATGGGCGTTGAGAATGTGACCTACGAAGCTTTTACAATCGCCGGCGACATCCCAGCTCCGACGTCTCACGCTTTCGCCGCTTGTCGGGTCGATGAGGTGTGCGTCGACGAACAGAGTCGGGAATGCAACCTGCTGGAGAACGTCTTGACCGAACTGGAGCCGAGTATCTGCCCCGACACGTGCTACTTCATGCTTGTAAAGCACGCAGACTGCACAAGTAAGGAGACAATTTATATTAATGTATTGGTTGATTGACTGATTGATTCGCTGATGATCTGCTCACAAATAATTTGCTCTCAAATCTTCCAGGTGCAAATATAAGTTCCCGACACATGCTACTTTGCATGGTCGTCTCACACGCAAGCATATTGGCCCACGAATACAAATTTGCTGGAATATTGACCAAAAAGTAATAACTTAATAATAATGGTAATTTATTTGGTTTGCAAACCTATACTTTAAAGGGGAGCCAAACGGTGATAGGTGCATAATTCCTTTCACTTCCAGTCGTGTATTTTCCCTTGGGTATCATCAATAATGGACCATGTTTTTGAAACCACTATATAATCTATATAAGGTTTTGCCTAAACACTGAAGGCTGCAATGTTTCCTAACTGAATACCATATGAAACTTCATCTGACCTTGCACTTACAAAATGAGGTACGCAATCACTGACATAGCGGCAGATTCAACAACAGCGCTTACATAACCCGCTTTTGTTAGTGCACGCTCAAATGCGCTCCGATGACGTTTCATGTGGTACAGTCGAAAACATGGCAGCCTCCAGTGGTCAGTTAAAACATTTGATGGTGGTTTTTAAAAACATCGATTATTTCCATTATTAGTGGGTACCAATGAGGAAATATAGGTCTGGAATGACAGGAATTAAGCACATATCAGTTATAGTAAGCGAACATTCTAGCGTTTCATTCCCCTTTAAATTGAATTCGGATTCGTAAATCAAACACGCGACGTAATATATTGGGAATGTTTCGATCAATATTATACAGTGCGCAAATATACGCCATATATTTCGTGAGAGCATAATTTTCGCGATTTTCGCGAATTTCGCGAATCACTTGTGGCTCGTGAAGTTAAGGTGGTATCTCACCGGGCTGGAGACTAGTTGGCGACTAGTTGGCGACTCAGTCTCCGCTGGTCGCGGAGACGTCGCCGCGACGTCGCCGCGACGTCTCCTGGAGACTAGCCGGGTCTCCGGGGAGTCTCGGGAAAATCAAACGTGTTCGATTTTCGACCATCAGTCGCGGAGACTAATTTTGTCCGCGACTGGGGAGACGTCGCCGCGACCTACTGGAGACCAAGGCGACTGAGAGGATTCGTTGCGGAGACGTCTCCGCGACACTACTTGACGTTGCTTGACCCACTTTAGAGACCACGTGACTGAGTTCTTTATCAATTGGTACAGTTTGTTCCTGCTCCCATGGATACGTCGCGGAGACGTCTCCGAGACTTCGCCTTGGTGAGATTGCAAACCATTTTCGGGTCTCCCGAGTCGCCGCGACTACCGCGACTGATCAGTCGCGGCAGTCGCGGCGACGTCTCCGTCGGTGAGATACGCACTTTAACAACACACTAAAATAATGACACCAAATGCAAAGCAATAGACGCACGTGTATTGCATGCATAACTGCTCTAGCATCTCTCTCAAGACAGTCATGGTGGTTGTGGTGGTAACAGCCTAACGCGAATTTAACCACTCGCGAAGTTGTCATAAAGTCCCGATTCGCGAAAATATATGGCGTATACAGTATACCACGCATGGTAATCTGTAAAGGGATATACATGTAGTCAGGGGCGTCGATCCGGGGGGGGGGGGGGGGGGCAGGGGGGTGGTCGCCCCCCAATGAAAATATTTGGGGGCGAACATATCATTTCGCCCCCCCCCCCCCAATAATTCCGAAAATGAGGAAGGAAAAATCGAGTGATATAATGCCAAAGAGAGGAAAGACACATTTATCAATAATTTATCTTCAAATTAGCTGTTTTTTTTAGTTTGAAAAGGACTGCAAATCTCGTGTTTGGCGCGCGCATGGCGCGCATACAGTTTATAATATTGCAAGTTTAATTTCGGTTGTGGGAACTCACCTTTCCAAATGTATTGGGCAATGTAATGTCTCAACCGGAGTTTAATAAACCCTCATAGCACACCGTCACAAAAATTTCGATTCTGTGTATATGCGCTGAACGCAAATCAAATTGGAATATCATGTCCCCCACATTTGAAAGTGGAGGAGACTGTCCCTCTCTGTTTTTCATTATGTATGTTTGGTTCCATAGCTTATACACTCCATATTATGTGAAATTTCTGTCTCGGGTGTGCACCAAATCGCACAATTTCACACCCAAAAATACAAAAGCTCCCTACTGTGGGAGGGGGACACCCCCCTCCCACAACCCTCCCCCGCTCGGTCGCTTCGCTTCCTCGCAATGTCCCCCCCTTCACTTTTGAGAAGTGGTTGACGCCCTTGCTTAGTTTCATGGGAGCTCAATGCCCTAGACTCTATTCGATGGCTCTATTAATAGTACAGGATCACGTGGAACCATCTCATGCCAGGCTCAATCTCAACGCTATATATGAGTAGGTTCCCTGTTTTATACACATTATAGGAGTTGCAAATGTCTGAAATCTAAAAGCTTCCGGGGACTCCGCCCCCTGCACCCCCATTATTGTCCCCCCAAATGTGGGTCCTCCTTGACTCAGGTCTTCGAGCCATCAATACACTTTCAATGAGCGCATAATAAAACTCGTTTTGTAATAAGATAGATAGACTTTAGACCCCGTCTTTAGATTTTCGGGCATGTCGATGTGAGGCATTTAGCTCTCTCAGTGGTGACTCTGGAAACATTTTTCAAATTTTCAAACTTCGCCCCCCCCCCCCCCCCCAATCGCAAAAACGGATCGGACGCCTCTGCATGTAATTACATTGTCCAAATCCAAAAAACTTACTTAGAACTCTAGTGGTTCTCTCATACCTTATTGCATTCACGATACCACGACAGAAGCATAGGACTGGTTTTGGTTTTCCAAGTTCTCCTTCCGTTAAAAAGTGTTCGGAATTGTAATTATCGCTTTGCATTTGTCGCTCAGCACTTCGGGCAATATAACATCCATTTAACGTGAATTTCGTACATTACTCAATGGACATATCAGATCACAAAAATATACATTTTATCTACCATACATACATAACTTTTGCACAGGATAACAAAGTTACTAGATTCCCTTTGAAGGGGTAGTTCAGTTTTGGTATATAGAGGGCGCTGCATGAAATATTTTTGTTGTGATATAATTTTTTAAAAGAGTGTAAAATGTGAAAGAGCATGAAATTTCAATAACAGAATAAACTGTATTTTATCAAAAATCGGTTCAGAAACAGCTGAAATATCAATAAATATATCCCGATCGGAATAAATCTTGGCCCAATAATTATTTATTCGATGATTTTTGAAAAAAATTTAAAAAATGCTTACACTTTGTCAAAAATTGTCGAAAGAGGTTTTTTAAATAGTTGTTGACGGTCTCTCTATTTAATCATTATTTCAACAAAACATCACATGCATGGTATAGAGTTATCACTATTTATGGGCGTCGATCACGGGGGGGGGGGGGGGGGGGGTGGGGGATATTATTATTTCAGGTGGGGGGGGATGGCCTGTATTATAATCCGCCTATGCCCCAGTCCCCCTGCCTGTTGACGCCCATACACATTATATCAACACTTTGTTGTTGTTGCGTATGTCAACGAAGTTAATAATAGTTTTAAAGGGACTTAGTAACATTGTCCAAATCCTCAAAATAAAATTTTAATTCTAGCGGTTCCCTCATACCTTGTTGTATTCGTATTAACACTAAAATCATGGACCAGTTTCGGTTTTTCTGGAAACATTTTTCAAATTTTCAAACTTCGCCCCCCCCAATCGCAAAAACGGATCGACGCCTCTGCATGTAATTACATTGTCCAAATCCAAAAACTTACTTAGAACTCTAGTGGTTCTCTCATACCTTATTGCATTCACGATACCACGACAGAAGCATAGGACTGGTTTTTGGTTTTCCAAGTTCTCCTTCCGTTAAAAAGTGTTCGGAATTCTGTAATTATCGCCTTTGCATTTTCGCTCAGCACTCGGCCAATATAACATCCAATTAACGTGAATTTCGTACATTACTCAATGGACATATCAGATCACAAAAATATACATTTTATCAACCATACATACATAACTTTTGCACAGGATAACAAAGTTACTAGATTCCCCTTTGAAGGGGTAGTTCAGTTTTGGTAAATAGAGGGCGCTGCATGAAATATTTTTGTTGTGATATAATTTTTAAAAGGAGTGTAAAATGTGAAAGAGCATGAAATTTCAATAACAGAATAAACTGTATTTTATCAAAAATCGGTTCAGAAACAGCTGAAATATCAATAAAATAATCCGATCGGAATAAATCTTGGCCCAATAATTATTTATTCGATGATTTTTGAAAAAAATTAAAAAAATGCTTACACTTTGTCAAAATTGTCGAAAGAGGTTTTTTAAATAGTTGTTGACGGTCTCTCTATTTAATCATTATTTCAACAAAACATCACATGGCATTGGTATAGAGTTATCACTATTTATGGGCGGTCGATCACGGGGAGGGGGGGGGGGGTGGGGATATTATTATTTCAGGTGGGGGGATGGCCTGTATTATAATCCCCCCCCCCAATATTTGGGGTTCAAAAATATATAATAACATTGAAATAAAGGAGCGTTGCCCCTCTCATTCATAATTGTGAAAGTTGTTAATATAGTACCACCTATGATAGTGCTAAACTGCCCAAATCCAAAATCGTCCGGGGGCTGCGCCCCCTGGGAAACCCCCATTAAGGTTATTTTACCCAGTCCTGGCCCTGTACTCATGAATAGTTGTAATTCAGGACTTCTCTCTTGGCACACTTCAGGCGATTCTGGCCCACTGTGTCGTCGGCGATTCGCTCACTTAAAATTGAGCTAACTCTATTCAATAGTTAACTGTATTTCCTATTAACATATAGACAACATCTTTATTCCTGGATATTACAAATCCCAAAGCTTCCGGGGGCTCCGCCCCACTGGACCCCCAATAAGCTTTCCCAATGTGGGTATCCCTTGACTTATTCTATTAAGGGTTCCATCAGGATGATTGCAATCTATGTATCTATCAGGGCTCAAGCTAAAGTTCATCCATACTTGGACAAAGCCACTCTTCATAACA
>JBAMJV010011076.1:55000-56281 GCA_037951105.1 Echinarachnius parma | reverse complement strand
TGGGATCTTGCTTCTCTTAGGTACTGATGCGGTTTTGTTGAATACAAAGGGGCGTTGTTTCTGGCTCAGGTTGATAAGTTGTCCCAGCAACATCTCTTGAGGGCTTAGGGTCAGCATCCGCTAGTGTCTTGATAGTGACTCTTGAGGACTTGGTAGCAACTTCATCGGTATTTATGGTTTCAGCCTTGTTATTAACAGAGTCAAGTTTAATATCATTGTTCCTCTTCTTCGGCACGATGTTCACTACAGCAGCAGTTATGAGGTCTTCCAGAAGTAAGGATACAACTGTCTGTGTTGAATCTTCGGTGCCACCTTTGTCTCGTTGTGTTTCGATAGCTCTGAGATGCAGACTCTGAAATGTCCTGGTTGTTCAGGTCATGGGCAGAATAAATGTTGCCAACAGCTGCTGGTGGTGTCGAGACAATTGCAAAAGAGGTGCCTCGTGGGATGTATTTGTGCTAACTCTTGTTCCTCGGAGCATTCGTTGATCAGGAAAGCTACGTATAGCGCATCTCGGCAAATGATTGCTCTTGAGAGATTGTCTCGCACGAGTCGGAGTTTGCACAGAAGAGATTTGGTTGTTTCCTCGACTGGTGGTACCACTTGTCCACTCTCCGTCGGGATCTCCTTGTCATTGTAGGTAATTATATGTTGCCGTTGCAACAAGTTGCCAGCTCTTAATGCCACTGTCTTCCTCTTTGGTGGTATGTTCCTGGATAAGCCGAGGCGAAGATGATGGGGGATGGCATGTCCTTGTCTTGGTAGTCGTCTCTGGTCAAGTTAACATCCTGTCCGATAATTTCCGCGTCTGACTTGGTTCCCTGGATAGGCTGGTTGGGAATACGAGGACGCACCGCTAGTTGCTGGGATCGGTTCCTCGCTCGTCAGACAAGATGACCTATCTTCTCCTAGTTCATCTGACTCCCTGATGGCAGCAGCTACAGCCAGTGCCTCCTTTTGAATGATGGCTCTGAAGACCCGTTCTCTGGCCCTCCGTAGACCCTCAAGTTGAGCTTGGACAATCTCCTATGGATTATATAAACAATCAGTAGGATACATGATTTGTAGACATTATGTTATTCTATTGAATTGAATTTAAATAAATTGAATTTGTCTATTTACCAATTCAAACAAATTATATATACATATACAATATTTAGCAATTACTAATCAATTGGTAAAAATGGGCTAGAGATAATTATGTTAGTCAACAAGCCCTTCTAACACGAGATCATGTAAAGAACTAAAAACAATCAAAAGACATTATACATAATGATACAA
>JBAMJV010011076.1:0-50000 GCA_037951105.1 Echinarachnius parma | reverse complement strand
AACCATGGCAGAATACTACTGTTTATTATGTTCATATCAATTTGTCTTTATATAGAATATTATGATATTTATATGTCGGCCGACATCAAAAAGTATTCGCATGAAACACTGCCCATGTAGGTCCAGTGTGTGTGTGTGTGTGTGTGTGTGTGTGCTTGTGTGTGTGTGTGTGTGTGTGTGTGTGTACTTGTACGTGTGTGTATGTGCGTATGCACCGAACACGTTGATTAGTAAATTCCTTTTGTATACAATACATACAAATAACACTTTCGACATGTTCAAGACCATTTCTTCTTTCTCAATTTTTTTCTTTCAAATTAATGATGATAATTCTATGTTTTAGTGTTTACGGAGGCACAATTTACATCGTTTTAATTGTAATTGAAAGGTGCTAAAATGTCGCTACAAAAGACGGATGCAGGGTGTTGCATTACAACCAAGGCAACAATAGCACTTCGTGACACTTTCTATAGTTTTCATTACACTCCATACTTATAGCTATCACTTGCGTCATGTTAAAGCACAAATTATTAATCACTTCCGAACGTCTGTCTTGTATACCGTAACCGTCACCATTATTCTGAAGCCACACAGAATCTAGTTATAATTGCACGTATAATAAAACAAAATCATACAATATTCATTACATTTGCGTCATCATTTAATTTCTTGCCATTCAGTTTTTATATGAAAACAATTTAAAATTGTACTCATCTCAATTATGTGTATAGTTGATTCTATCATCGTTAGGCATAACAAGTTTTGTTTATAAGTTACCATGGTTTCGTCGGCAGCTCTCCTATGTTGCAGCCGATGAAGAGAACACCAACTTTACCAACTTTACTCATACTTGTCATTCTATCGACGTCTGGCAGGAGGTGAGCATGGCCACCGCGTCGATGACAAAAGCGAACTACCGTGGAGTAAGTATTTATGCATTGTTTAAAATTATAATTACGGAAACTAAATTGTTGATTTATAACTGATTTATTCTGATTATGGAACAAATACATTACGAATTAAAGAAGGAACGCATATTAGAAGCATTTCTCTTTTCATCCTCTTTTTACAAAAAACTGATATTCATATCGTTTGACAAGAACATCGGTTTGTATGAAAGAAAATATAAATGAACAGTGTCTCTGTAGATTATATACGTATTATGTATAACAGAGTCTTTCTAAAATCTCACGTAATCTCATCTACTATTAATTTAAAAAAGATGACAAATACTTGAAGTTGAAAATGAACAAGCACCACAAATCACATGCAAGAGAGTATAAACTTTCCGCGTCGATGTGAACAGCATCCATGCAATATATTGTAAATTATTCACAATACAAATTTACAAGGGTGATCATGGCATGTGAAACAAATGTTCAAGTTTGATGCTTTATTTCTATTTTATATTCAGATTCAGTTGATTTGCCTAGGAGTGTTGCTGCAGAATGGTAAGGGGTTTAACTTTCAGAACTTGTCTTTTCTCAAGGGCCTTCAAATCTAGCCATTAAAAAAGGCTTTACAAACTGATGAGAATATATTTTTGACATATTATTAGCATGTACATGCATATCAGGCCGATAACATGGTCTTCTTGAAAGAAAATATTTAATACATGTAGAACTCAGTGCTAAAGTGAACAGAAACCATATCTTAAAGTTTTTGTTTTAACCCATATGTGATACATGTATCTTCACCAATTGCTTAGAAATAGTCACTAAAATAAAAAATGTTGTAATCGTAATTCAATTTTTCAAGTTCCTCCTTTTTTAAAACAAATAATCAGCTGTTGCGACCACCAACGAATCTCCTCTGACACCATCCTTCTTGAAATCGCACTGCCGTCCCACGAACGCAGTGCGCAAATGGCAGGAAGCGAGACAAAGAGGGAAGTGCGGCCATCATCTGACCATGCTGACGGCAAACAGCAGTAACCACGGTGAACACGCAAAAACCTTCTGGCCAACAACCCGACCAAGTACAGATGCAATCAAAGTGACCGACAACGGCGACAAAGATATGACGACACCTTCAAGATTGTCGATGGAACCTAGCCCTACCCCCATCACGATAGAGAAGTCTGGCGGGGCGCGATCATCTGCGGCATCTGCTATGGCGAGTCGCTCGGAAATCATGCAGTCCACAGTCGACACAACCTCAACGCCTGTTCCCGCTAACCAAGCAAGTACCACCCAAGGACACACCACTACCACCATAACCACCACCACTACGACAACGACCGCCCCATCCACTACAACTAGCATGACAACCGCCATTCCTACAGGTAGGTAGTGGATCAACAATTAATTGGTCTTGCAATATCGGGTTGCGGGTTTAGAACCTGGCCTAACCAGTTCTATATTGCGTTATCTTCATTGTATTAAACTTGTTAAAACATTACACAAAATTGTTCTTCTGATGTTTTTGAACCTGACCCTATTTTATAACGCAATCTTGATGACCATACTCATTTCCAATAATAATTAGCTAAGTACATGACAACAAAACTATGTTAATTTTATGTAATCCTATTCTATCTGCATTATTCTATTCATGTTATATCATACACTATATCAAGATCAGTAGTCGAATATTTGCTTCATGGTCCCCTTCAAAAGTTAAAATATGTCCATTCATTTCAGACTATCAGGTTCGCCTTATGAACGGATGCAACAACAAAGAAGGTCGCGTCGAGGTGTTCCGAAACGGATCATGGGGAACTATATGTGATAGCGGCTGGGAAGACATCGACGCAAGTGTTCTCTGCAGAAGCCTCGGCTTTGGTGAGACGGGACTCGCTCTGCACAATGCCGAGTACGGACAGGGAATGGGTGACGTCATCTGGAGTAGTATCCAATGTACCGGAAGTGAGAACAACATCACAGCTTGTCCTCGGGCCGAGCAGGTGGAAGGACACTGCCTCGGACACGAGGAAGATGCAGGGGTGCGCTGTTCGGATTCAGGTATTTCCGTTCAACATTGACGGTGTCAATGTACTACTGACGGAGGGGATTTACTTCATCCATTACACGCGGTGTTTTGTCATAAGTACTCTTGAGAAAGTAATATGAATTTTAAGAGAATGTTTTATTTACCCGGGAAAACCATCGTAATTATGAAAGATAGAGGAGGAAATGTGGCGCTAGGAGCACCAATTAAGAAGGGAGTTAATACTATGGAAGAAGTAGGGTAACATGCATTCCCTTTTTGTTGCCATGTTTGCTATGATTGTTACCCTTTTATTTACAATCCCTTCATGCTCTCGCTAATTGCGGAATGACAAAACTAAGCAATTGTAATGGTGGCATAACAGACACATTTTTGTGAGGGCAACATCACATCTTGTCCAAACGCAGGACGGAGGGTCAACTCTTGCAGGAGTTCGCTGTTCTGGCTATTATTCTTCATTAACTATTATTTCCCTTTATTATCCTTGTAATCGAGTCACCGCAACGAGCACAGACCAAAATTATCTAAATAATAGCAATTGACCGCAGTCGATTATTGTGGAACTGGAACGAAAAGCATTATTTTAAACGTTACATTATATATTTCAAGTTCCGCTAGATTGAGTTTTACCCGTCTAATTTGTGATTGTTATGCGGCACGGAGAGGCCTTAGCCCCTAGTACATTAAATATTCCAAACACCGATATAATTATGTGCCAATCAATTTGAATTGACTGAATGTGTATTGAATGTATTCATCTCTACGTTAATTCAACATATCAGAAATGCCGGTTCGCCTTGTTGGTGGCTGCAATGAACATGAAGGTCGCGTGGAGGTTTTCTGCAACGGGTCTTGGGGAACCGTCTGTCATGACGGATGGGATGATACTGATGCAGGCGTCGTCTGTAGAAGCCTCGGTATTGGTGAATCAGGGAAAGCTGTGAAGTATGCAGGATTCGGTGAAGGTTCGG
Source organism: Echinarachnius parma (assembly GCA_037951105.1). NCBI lineage: Eukaryota > Metazoa > Echinodermata > Echinoidea > Clypeasteroida > Echinarachniidae > Echinarachnius > Echinarachnius parma. The sequence continues at coordinate 46,080 of JBAMJV010011076.1, read as the reverse complement.
GCAACATCATAATGGATAACATCCAGTGTGACGGAAGTGAGGGCAACATCACATCTTGTGCAAACGCAGGACGGAGGGTCAACTCTTGCAGTCATAACAAAGATGCAGGAGTCCGCTGTTCAGGCTCAGGTAGTTTATTATTCTTCATTATTTATGTTTAATATTTGTCCCCAAATATCCTGGTACTCAAGTCCCTTAAATGGACAGTTCCTCTTTGACAAAACGTCTGAACAGTTTCCAGTTGACGGATGGGGATGAATGAAACACACACACAAAAAATCAGATCGAACAGCCCTATAATTTGGATTCTATGAATGAAAAACGAATGCGTCCCTCCATCAGACTATATATCGGTCAATAAAAGAGTTTAACTGATGTAGCATAATATTACAACTATATTGTACTTATTCTTGCAAAGGTATTGAGAAGCCGACATTTGTAAAGGTATGTCACAGACAAAAATCTCAAAAATGAAGAATAATTATGTAATTACATGTAGTCAGTTTAAGCGAGGTTTGGTTATTTTGCCTAGTGTGCGGTCATGCTATTCGTATGTGTGTGCGGGTCACGTAGCTAGCGCGAGTCACGTAGGGGTCACGCATAGCGTTGTGGTACTTCTTGGAATCCCTGTACGAACTTCCTCACTGGGTGAATATACGTATAATGCACAATTGTTTGTTGGACGACGGTTTATTAGTTTTAGGTCTTATAACTCCACGAAAAAGAGATTTCAAGCCCTAATTTTTTCAGGCATGCTATTAAATGACATTTTCTTTCATATAAGACAATAACCTCGCAACTTTTGAAATTTGGCTTGCAAAAGAGGATCTGTCCCTTTAATATTCAGAGTTCAGAATAATGAAACATAAGTTCAGCTTTGGTATAGAGCGCGCTTCAAGAAATATTCTTTTGGTGAGGTAATGTAAAGATCACACAATTCTAATGACATAATCATCATTATTTGATTAAAATCGGTTCAGAAACAGCTGAAATATTCATTAATAAGATTGGAATTGTAAATGTGGGGGACCAACTTTTATTCAAAATCAAAACAAATATATATTTCCCACTATATGTGAAATATATGTGAAATTATTGTCCTCATTAAAATATCCTAGTACTCAATTCCCCACAAAAATCAGATCTTGGGCTGTTGCATATCATAACAATTTACCTCAATTGATTATTGCTTGAACTAGAATGAAGAGCTTTTAAACTAAACAGTATATATTTAAAGCATCGAAATAAATTTTCTTTCAATCAGTTTTAATGATTTTAATATAGTTGATTACACGTATTCATTCCTGCGTATAATTCCATTTATCAGATATGCAGGTTCGCCTTGTTGGTGGTTGCAACGAATATGAAGGTCGCGTTGAGGTGTCCTGCAACGGGTCCTGGGGAACTGTCTGTCAAGAAAATTGGGATGATACTGATGCAGGCGTCGTTTGCAGAAGCCTCGGCCTTGGTGAAGCAGGGAAAGCTGTGAAGAATGCAGGGTTCGGGGCAGGTTCGGGCGACATCATATTGACTAATATCAAGTGTGACGGAGGTGAGGACAACATCACATCTTGTTCAAACGCTGAACGGAGGGTCAATACTTGCGGTCATAACCAAGATGCAGGAGTCCGCTGTTCAGGCTCAGGTAGTTTATTATTCTTCATTATTTATGTTCCATATTTGTCCCCAAATACCTTGGTACTCAAGTCCCCTAATATTCAGAGTTCAGAATAATGAAACATAAGTTCAGCTTTGGTATAGAGGGCGCTTCAAAAAATATTCTTTTGGTGAGGTAATGTAAACTGAATGTGTAAATTTAAAGATCACATAATTCTAATGACATAATCATCATTATTTGATTAAAATCGGTTCAGAAACAGCTGAAATATTCATTAGTATATAAGATTGGAATTGTAAATGTGGGGGACCAACTTTTATGCAAAATTAAAACAAAAATATATTTAAAAAATGCTACACATTTTTTGAAAATCGACTTAAATGGTTTTAAAATTGTTTTTGATGATCTCTTTATTGAACAATTATTTTAACCAATCATCACATTCACATTTGTTGATATCAAAATGGTAGAAACTTGAGGTGTCTGAAGGGCGCCATTTTGTGTAACGACCGCTTTTTCAATGAAAACAGCCTTGTAATTTAACCGCGTACCGTATATGTTTTACTACCATTCAAGCATCATACATCGATAAAGGTTAGTTTTTAATGATAATTTACAAGTTTTAATTACTAAAATTCTATTTGACCAAAACTGTACTCCATTTTATCGATTATTATTTATTTTATTTAAGTACTACATAAAGAAACACAATTTGCATTGCTCTCTTTGAATACTGGTAACAGAATTAAAAGCATTGAAACAACATGATTGTTTCAAGCATTGATTTCTCTTCCACTAAGCTTGAATGGATTTAATGTCATTGCTTAAATTGATTAATTCCCACATATTATTACACACATCAGAAATGCCGGTTCGCCTTGTTGGGGGTTGCAACGAATATGAAGGTCGTGTTGAAGTGTTCTGCAACGGGTCCTGGGGAACTGTCTGTCATTACAGCTGGGATGATACTGACGCAGGCGTCGTCTGCAGAAGCCTCGGTCTTGGTGAATCGGGGAAAGCTGTAAACTATGCAGAGTTTGGAGAAGGTTCGGGCGACATCATATTGACTAATATCAAGTGTGACGGAAGTGAGGACAACATCACATCTTGTCCAAACGCTGAACGGAGGGTCAACTCTTGTAGCCATAACAAAGATGCAGGAGTCCGATGTTCTGGCTCAGTTAGTTTATTATTCTTCATTATTTTATTTTTTAGGAGGCTCAAGAAAGAATACCAACAAGCCTTCTCAGCACACTGCAATCCTCCCTACTCGCATGGTGCAACCGCAAACCAACTTTGTATACTTTATTTATGTTTAATATTTACCCTAATTATCCTGGGACTCAAGTTCCACAATATTCAAAGTTCCTATTTAATGTAAACTGTATAGTCATTGACCTTAATTGATAATTGTTATTGGATTTAAGTACAACATAAAAAAAAAAAAAAGTAGCATTGCTCTTTTTAAATACTAGTTATAGAAAGAAAAGCATTTAAACAGCATGAATTATTTCGAGCATTGATTTCTCTTCTACTAAGTTTGAAGGGATTTGATGTTTTTTGTTTTTAATAATGGATTAATTCCCACATATAATTACACACATCAGATATGCCGGTTCGCCTTGTTGGTGGTTGTAACGAATATGAAGGTCGTGTTGAAGTGTTCTGCAACGGGTCCTGGGGAACTGTCTGTCATGACAGCTGGGATGATACTGATGCAGGCGTCGTCTGCAAAAGCCTCGGTCTTGGTGAATCGGGGAAAGCTGTAAACTATGCAGAGTTTGGAGAAGGTTCGGGCGACATCATATTGACTAATATCAAGTGTGACGGAAGTGAGGACAACATCACATCTTGTCCAAACGCTGAACGGAGGGTCAACTCTTGTAGCCATACCAAAGATGCAGGAGTCCGATGTTCTGGCTCAGGTAGTTTATTATTCTTCATTAATTTATTTTTTAGGACTACTCAAGAAAGAATACCAACAATCCTTCTCAGCACACTGCAATCCTCCCTACTCGCATGGTGCAACCGCAAACCAACTTTGTATACATTATTTATGTTTAATATTTACCCTAATTATCCTGGGACTCAAGTTCCGCAATATTCAAAGTTTCTTTTAATGTAAACTATGTAGTCATTGACCTTAATTTTTAACTGTTATTGGATTTAAGTACTACATAATCAGAAGAAGTACCATTGCTCTTTTTAAATACTAGTTATAGAAAGAAAAGCATTTAAACAGCATGAATTATTTCGAGCATTGATTTCTCTTCTACTAAGTGTGAATGGATTTGATCTGATTTTTTTTAATTGATTAATTCACACATATAATTACACACATCAGAAATGCCGGTTCGCCTTTTTGGTGGTTGCAACGAATATGAAGGTCGTGTTGAAGTGTTCTGCAACGGGTTCTGGGGAACTGTCTGTCATGACGGCTGGGATGATACTGACGCAGGCGTCGTCTGCAGAAGCCTCGGTCTTGGTGAATCGGGGAAAGCTGTAAACTTTGCAGAGTATGGAGAAGGTTCGGGCGACATCATATTGACTAATATCAAGTGTGACGGAAGTGAGGACAACATCACATCTTGTCCAAACGCTGAACGGAGGGTCAACTCTTGTAGCCATAACAAAGATGCAGGAATCCGATGTTCTGGCTCAGGTAGTTTATTATTCTTCATTATTTTATTTTTTAGGACAACTCAAGAAAGAATACTAACAATCCTTCTCAGCACACTGCAATCCTCCCTACTCGCATGGTGTAACCGCATACCAACTTTGTATACATTATTTATGTTTAATATTTACCCTAATTATCTTGGTACTCAAGTTCCACAATATTCAAAGTTCCTTAATTGACCTTAATTGATAATTGTTTTTGGATTTAAGTACAACATAAATATAAAAAAAGTAGCATTGCTCTTTTTAAATACTAGTTATAGAATGAAAAGCATTTAAACAACATGATTTATTTCGAGCATTTAATTTCTCTTCCACTAAGTTTGAAGGGATTTGATGTTTTTTTTTAAAATAATGGATTAATTCCCACATATAATTACACACATCAGATATGCCGGTTCGCCTTGTTGGTGGTTGTAACGAATATGAAGGTCGTGTTGAAGTGTTCTGCAACGGGTCCTGGGGAACTGTCTGTCAAGGGGGTTGGGATGATACTGACGCAGGCGTCGTCTGCAGAAGCCTCGGTCTTGGTGAATCGGGGAAAGCTGTAAACCTTGCAGAGTTTGGAGAAGGTTCGGGCGACATCATATTGACTAATATCAAGTGTGACGGAAGTGAGGACAACATCACATCCTGTCCAAACGCTGAACGGAGGGTCAACTCTTGTAACCATAACCAAGATGCAGGAGTCCGCTGCTCTGACTCAGGTATTATTCTTCAGTATTCTATTTTTTTAGGACAACTCTAGAAAGAATACCAACAATCCTTCTCAGCACACTGCAATCCTACCTACTCGCATGGTGCAACCGCAAACCAACTTTGTATACATTATTTATGTTTAATATTTACCCTAATTATCCTGGGACTCAAGTTCCGCAATATACAAAGTTTCTTTTAATGTAAACTATATAGTCATTGACCTTAATTTATAACTGTTATTGGATTTAAGTACTACATAATCAGAAAAAAGTACCATTGCTCTTTTTAAATACTAGTTATAGAAAGAAAAGCATTTAAACAGCATGAATGATTTCGAGTATTGATTTCTCTTCCACTAAGTTTGAATGGATTTGATGTGATTTTTTAAATTGATTAATTCCTACATATAATTACACACATTAGATATGCCGGTTCGCCTGGTTGGTGGTTGTAACGAATATGAAGGTCGTGTTGAAGTGTTCTGCAACGGGTCCTGGGGAACTGTATGTCATGACGGCTGGGATGATACTGATGCAGGCGTCGTCTGCAGAAGCCTCGGTCTTGGTGAATCCGGGAAAGCTGTAAACTATGCAGAGTTTGGAGAAGGTTCGGGCGACATCATATTGACTAATATCAAGTGTGACGGAAGTGAGGACAACATCACATCTTGTCCAAACGCTGAACGGAGGGTCAACTCTTGTAGCCATAACAAAGATGCAGGAATCCGATGTTCTGGCTCAGGTAGTTTATTATTCTTCATTATTTTATTTTTTAGGACTACTCAAGAAAGAATACTAACAATCCTTCTCAGCACACTGCAATCCTCCCTACTCGCATGGTGTAACCGCATACCAACTTTGTATACATTATTTATGTTTAATATTTACCCTAATTATCTTGGTACTCAAGTTCCACAATATTCAAAGTTCCTTAATAATTGTTATTCGCTGAACGGAGGGTAAACTCTTGTAGCCATAACAAAGATGCAGGAGTCCGATGTTCTGGCTCAGGTACTGTAGTTTATTATTCTTCATTATTTTTTTTTTTAGGACTACTCAAGAAAGAACACCAACAATCCTTCTCAGCACACTGCAATCCTACCTACTCGCATGATGCAACCGCATACCAACTCTGTATATATATTTATGTTTGATATTACCCTAATTGACCTTGATTTATATTACTGTTATTGGATTTAAGTATAACATAATAAAAAAAGTAGCATTGATGTTTTTAAATACTAGTTATAGAAAGAAAAGCAGTTAAACAACATGATTTATTTCGAGCATTTAATTTCTCCTCCACTAAGTTTGATTGGATTTTATGCGACTTTTAAAATTGATTAATTCCCACATATAATTACACACATCAGATATGCCGGTTCGCCTTGTTGGTGGTTGCAACGAATATGAAGGTCGTGTTGAAGTGTTCTGCAACGGGTCCTGGGGAACTGTCTGTCAAGGGGGTTGGGATGATACTGATGCAGGCGTCGTCTGCAGAAGCCTCGGTCTTGGCGAATCGGGGAAAGCTGTAAACCTTGCAGAGTTTGGAAAAGGTTCGGGCGACATCATATTGACTAATATCAAGTGTGACGGAAGTGAGGACAACATCACATCCTGTCCAAACGCTGAACGCAGGATCAATTCTTGTAACCATAACCAAGATGCAGGAGTCCGCTGCTCTGGCTCAGGTATTATTCTTCATTATTCTATTTTTTAGGACAACTCAAGAAAGAATACCAACAATCCTTCTCAGCACACTGCAATCCTCCCTACTCGCATGGTGCAACCGCTAACCAACTTTGTATACATAAACTATATAGTCATTGACCTTAATTTATAACTGTTATGGGATTAAAGTACATAATCAGAAAAAAGTACCATTGCTCTTTTTAAATACTAGTTATAGAAGAAAGAAAAGCATTTGAACAGCATGAATTATTTCGAGCATTGATTTCTCTTCCACTAAGTTTGAATGGATTTGATGTGATTTTTTAAATTGATTAATTCCTACATATAATTACACACATTAGATATGCCTGTTCGCCTTGTTGGTGGTTGTAACGAATATGAAGGTCGCGTTGAAGTGTTCTGCAACGGGTCCTGGGGAACTGTCTGTCATGACAGTTGGGATGATACTGACGCAGGCGTCGTCTGCAGAAGCCTCGGTCTTGGTGAATCGGGGAAAGCTGTAAACTATGCAGAGTTTGGAGAAGGTTCGGGCAACATCATATTGACTAATATCAAGTGTGACGGAAGTGAGGACAACATCACATCTTGTCCAAACGCTGAACGGAGGGTCAACTCTTGTAGCCATAACAAAGATGCAGGAGTTAGCTGTTCAGGTTTAGGTAATAATAATCACTTTCTTTTTACCCGAAGGTTTACAAACCCTTGTATTAGCCAATAATCCTGCAAGTTCAAAACCATGTTGTTTAAGAGTCTTAAGAGTAATATCAATTATATACTCAATTATTCAAACGATGTATTAAACTTCAACTAATCTTTACGTCTTATATGTCTTTCTAGCTAATATAAGTGCTCTTGTGTCCTTTTAAAAGGGAAGTTGGTTCAGTTGTCATAACGGAACACAGTGGTTATGTCCTTTTGATTAAAGACCAAAATGTGGCCCTCTAAAACTAACGATTTGTATTGCATTATAGCACGGAAATACCACTAATATAATTTGTAATGTAAATAAAGGGGGTACCCACGTCGCCCATCCAGCCTTGTTAGAGTTCAATGTTGAATGTATATATTTTCGACGACCACATATATTTCGTTGCCTGGTATATATTTGTTTTCGGGCAAAGTAACTTAGTGGTTGGAGAGTACGGAAGGTTCCTGGTTGAGTTATATAAGATGGTTTTCATTGATATACCTTATTACATTAATTGTTTATGTATATATTTATATTGTTTAATTTATATTTATTTTACCATAAATATATATGATAAAATATATATTCTAAAATGTTTATATACATTTATTTGATGATTATTTTCGTGTCCACCTCGCCAATGACAGTTAAGGTCTTATTCACCAGTAAAACTAACGATTTTATTGCATTATAGCATATAATGTCACCAATTTGTAATGGAAAATATCGTAGATGAAAGTATTAATCCTACTTTCACATGCATTGCGTACAGAGTTTACTTTCCGACTCGTCGATGGAGCAAATGTCAGCGAAGGTCGAGTTGAGGTCCTTTGCAACGGGTACTGGGGAACTGTTTGCGATAACGGCTGGGATGATGCCGACGCGGGCGTGGTCTGCAGAAGCCTCGGTCTTGGAGAGACAGGTATTGCCTTGTACGATGCCGAGTTCGGACAAGGCTCGGGCGACGTCATCATGAATAATGTCAAGTGTAACGGAACTGAATCCAACATCGCAGTATGTCCCAACGCCGAGCGAAGGGTAAATAACTGTGGTCATGGGGAAGATGCCGGAGTGCGCTGTACAAACACAGGTAATATATTCATGATTTTCCGATCACTCGTGTCCGTAATCAAATGTTGTTTATTTATTTATTCAATAAATGATTGATTGATTTATTTTATGCAATTATTTATTTGTTCGAAGTTTTTATATTGGATGACATGGTCAATATGGTTCCCTTTTCGCCAAGGTCCTGTTGATACAACAATAATACCAAAAATATATTATATCTCAAGTATTATTAATTACAATACAGTTACAAGTTAAACCGTTCAATTCGTTAATCCGAACATTTTTCGGGAATTTCATTAGTCTCATATATGCATAATATTATGTTCCTAAAAGCACAAATAATTAAGATGATTCGTTTGCGGCAAATTTTTAAAAGCCAACCATCAGAAGAACGCTCATGCAGTTAATTCAGTTGAAGTTGAAGCTTGATAGTTTTTTTCGGGGAGGGAGGGGGGTGGGGGTGGGGGTAGCAAGTTAGTCGAGTTGTTACAATGTACGCATCTTACATTGCAATTGTCCACCCCATTATCCCCTTGTCCCCCTTTGTCCACACAAGCCATACAAGAAGGAGCATGTGCCAGTGATCCTTGTTCAACCAGCGAAGACTGCACGGACGATGGCCAAGAGAGTTACCAAATCATGCCAAGCAAATGGCTGCCGATCGGTAGCCGGGAAGTCCTTCCCTGTCAGCGCCGTACTTATAGCAAGAAGGACTGATGGCTCCCACAATACCCATCCTTGATTTCCTATAATGTACTATTTCTCACTCTTTATCTGGACCCTATTAACCCGGCCATAATCCCGCTCGACGAATTCGAATTCATGAATCTAATATTTGGATGAATACATTGTGTAAATGAGGGAAAATATAAAACAGACATACGAAAAGTGTGCCCATCCTATAGCTTCGACCCTTTTTCTATACCAATGTACCAATAATTTGTTACCCTGTCATGCCTATGGTTCAGGTTTATTTTTCCTCACTCATTCAGCTATAACGAATACCTTTTTATATAACATGTACATTATAATGTTGATATTATGTTAATAATGTATATATTATTTCTAGTAAGTGGCAATTAAAGAAATTAAAAATTACAGTTTTTCTTCGAATACTATTTCCCAGCGATAAATACAATCTTCACGTCAATAATCTATTTAAAATTTCACGAACAAGGTGAATGCGCTAAGGCTTCTGTGAGAGAGAAAATTATTATCGGACACACTCCCCTTCCCAGTTTGATTCATGCATCTTGTGATCGATTAAAGCCAATCGACCATCGAACATATTTATTTTGTATCTCGTGTTAAGTTATTGTATTGTCTTTATAGAGTGCCTGGGGACCCAGTAGGAACGGAGTAATGACAACGACAGTCCGCCGTCGGGTGACATGGATAGACACCATCGATATTTGAAAAGCTTAATTCCAAAAGGAGCTAAATCCACTTTTAAATTAACTTTGAAGAATATCAAATTTGTTTCTTCGTCTATGTACACATGACCATATGTGGACAATTAACAAATAATTACTCCCTATTTTGATTACGATTACGTATTTTTTCTTAACATTTTGATCCATAGCTAGCTACTTGGCCTATTATTGCACTATATATATAAAACGTTGACTCAATTTCGATATAATTTGGATTTGGCGCATTTTGTTATTAAGCTCTTCAGGCATTGATGTCATCAGGAGAGGATTATTCGGTTATGAAACACACACGCTGCTCACTGGATGCGGGACCATGGGTGGCGAGGGGTGACGAACAAAATAACGGAGTGTTTTTTTTATTTTACTTTGTTTTGGTTAATTGTCTTGATGTTACTTTCAATGCTTTTCTAAAGGGCGCTTAAGCAACAACAACAATTAAAAACTAATTAATCCCTATTTTGATTACGATTGCGTATTTTGTCTTAACATTTTGGTCCATAGCTAGCTACTTGGCTTATTATTGCACTATATATATACATGTATATATAAAACGTTGACTCAATTTCGATAGAATTTGGATTTGGCGCATTTTGTATTTAAGCTCTTCAGGCATTGGTGTCAGGAGAGGATTATTCGGTTATGAAAAACACAAGCGGCGCACTGGATGCGGGACCATAGGTGGCGAGGGGTGACGAACAAAATGACGGAGTGGTTTCATGCTTTTCTAAAGGGCGCTTTTAAGCAAAAAAAAAAAAAAAGTCTACAGATCGAATAACAAAGCGCGAAGTAGAATTAGATATTTTTTAGTTATATGTTTAACCGGGGGTGTCACTGCATATTGGCCATATGTACGCATGATCGTTGACAATTTCGCGAAAAAGGGTCAATTTTCGCATGTGTTCGCGAACAAAAAGAAAAATTGCGAAAATAGAAAAAAAGGGTACATATTTCATAACAATTTTCCGCGAAATGTGAGAATAGGGTTCCTTTTCGTAAATGGCTAGAAATTATATTTTATCTGTGTATTTTGGTTAATATGTACTCGAAATGCAAAATTAAAGGTATTTCTGAATGCCAATATGTTCCCGTTTTTGTGTAAAAAGAGGGTATAATTTGCTGAAAATGTACTCGAAACGCTGCAAATAGAGGGTCATTTTTTACCTCGAGTATGATCATGCCTGTGTCTATACCTTTGGATATGAAGTGACACCGCCGGGGGTTTTGATTTGGTTGTTTGGAGATGATATTTGTTCAATAAATTGTAAATAGATATATACAACCGGTTTAGAAAAGGGCTAACACAGATAAAATTTAACCTATTCAAAGAAAAGTAGTTAGTATTTAAATTGTAATGTATCATGTATTGCTTAATGTAAACATACCATAACCATGTGTCTAGTATTTAATATAACGTCTCCGTCCTGCTGGACGTGTACCTGATATAAATGTCGTTTTAATAGTATAGTCTTGTGTATTTGAGTATTGAAAGTTGTTAATTTACCTTACCATGGGGGTGTTTCACAAAGATCCTAAGTTGAACTTAACTCTAAGTTGGACTTAAAAAGTATGGAAAGCCATTAGTTTCTTTGATTTTTTTTTTTTAAAGTCCTTTTTCAAAGGCATACAATGTTGATTCAAATCATTAATATTTTCTATTATCAAGGAGATTCCATGTTCTTGATTTAAAATTTAAGACAGTCTAAAATACTTGCATTCTTGCTTTGTAATATGTTTTATTCTAAGGCTTCAAATGGCTTTCCATAATAGATAAGTCCAACTTAGAGATAAGTTAAACTTAGGATCTTTGTGAAACACCCCCCATGTGGTGTAAAATTATTCGTTGAATAACCCAACCTTACTGGGATTGAAGCTACACTCTAAAAACACCCGGGTCAGACTGACCCGGAAAAGAGTCCGTTGGTGCCACACTCCATTCCGGGTCAAAAAATGACCCGGAATGGGTTCAGATGTGACCCCATTCCGGGTCTTCGTGACCCTATTCCGAGTCATTTTTGACCCTGAGCGGAGTGTGGCCCCAACGGACTCTTTTCCGGGTCAATTCTGACCCGGGTGTTTTAGTTAAATATGAGGGAAACAAGCAAAAATATGATTCTAATGATCACAACTTCAAAAATATACCTCGATATTATGTAATGAGTAAATATCATTTGAAATGCATATTTTTTTTGGTTAAACAATGGCGGGCTTACTCTAAAAATACTTGAATAGGGTATAATGTACATGTACTTGTCAATACGAACTACAGTCAACATAACACTAAGTTGAAACTTTGCCTCAGTTGAAGATATTCAAATATTTTGAATTATCTATTTTTATTTTTTGTTTTGGTTACATAAGTTGCATTTGTAAGTAAAAGCTTTTTCATGTTTTCATCAGTACCAGCAGATTCAACTTATGCAAGTTGACTGTATTTCTGATAATACCAATTGCAATTTCATACAGCATGTGACAACGCCAAGGTATTTCTACAATGGATCGCTCTCTCGAGATATTTGTGTAGTTACTACCCAGACAAGTCCGGGAAACAAGTTTGGAGAAAAAGATACCCTAAACGCGTATTTGTTTAACTCCACAAACATACCCTTTTTTTCTTCTGATTTTTGCCTTTTTGACACCCTAAACGCGTCACGCGCGTGACGCGCCATGAGCGGCAAAAAGTCATGATCGGCAAAACGTACCCTTTTTACGCGTTTTTTGGTCGCGCCTGGGTACAGCAATATAGTTGAGTGCCCCCCCCCCCCGGGCTCAAATGTCATTTGGGGCAATATCTGACACTTTACAGGTGCACCTTTAAGTGATGACGCTGGTGTCTTAAGGTCCGCTATCAATCTGCAATGAAAAGGAACAAAAATAACGTAACAATTATGATGATTGTGGTTACGCTCGCTGCCTAAATCATTGCTGTGTATGTTTGGCAAATGTTTTGTTTTGTTCCTACTATAAAACAATATAAAAAGTGCCATTAGCCGTTATGGAATAATAATTATTGTTTTTTTTTCTTCTAAAGGTCATTCAATTGCAGCAAACAATATTTGTCATTTACAGATTTGTTCAAAGTTCATATAAAATGCTAATACATAATTCAATGAAATCATTATTATACAGTATTTGACGAGAAAATGATGACAAAGACCGTAAGGACGATTTTTGCCTACTTTGTTCTAGATTGAGCCAGCATATTATATTTTGATCTGTAAATTAAATACTGTAGCTAACACCCAACCTAAATAACTAATCACACTTTATTGACTTTGTATGAGCATGTTTTTGTGCGTGTATACGTATGTATGTGTGTGTTTGTAATTGTGTGAATAGTTGTGCTTATTTTGTTTTGTGTGTGCATATATATGTGTATGTACATGTGTGATTTGGTCAACTGGATGCGTGTTGTTTTGTCAAATGGTACTCAAGATGTGGCAAAAATAAGTCTATTTGCATATATAATTAGTTATGTGACCTCTGACCCTTGACCTCACGAACTCCGGATTTCACCAGATCATTGTCTTCACTTAGTGCATGCAGGTACCCAAATTCGTGCAAATCGGCCTGCCAGTTCTCGAGATAATAGTACTGAGCATGTACACACTGGCAGCCATTTTGAAAAATGGCGCCCATTGCAAATATGGGCCAGTTCTGAGGTGGCTCAATATCAAAATTTGCTTAGAAAGGTTTATCATAAAGTGCACGATCGATCAGCTAATCTGCCTCACTATAACGTTTCCTCCTACTTTTTAGTTATCTTATTTTCAGTTCATGCTATAATTATATAAAGCATTTGATAAGACAAAATCATTACCCTCGGAAACGAAGTATATTTATATTGGAATTTTGTTTCCCCATCGAATTTCACATTACGTTACAAAAAAATATTTTATTGATTGTGAAATATGGAATCAAAATAAATTAAAATTATCAAAATAGAAATCCCGTAATTTATTACAGCATGTTTACTTTCTGCATGCATGTGCATACAAAATAGTACCAAATTCTAACATTTCTTTTATATTTGCAAAACGTGCCATGTATCCTGTAAAATTAAAGATTTAGTCTTTTCTCACGCTCTCGCCATAACCAATTTGCCAAAATAACCAGGGGCCGATTAATTAGCTGCACTATAAACAAAATGAATAATTTTTAAATTTTCATCACACGACAAATTGTGTTACCGACGAAAAAATAAACCCATATTCAAATGAAAATCGTGAACCTTGACATGCTTGAAGGTATTTAACCCATTCAGGACTTGTCCCGAAAATACTTGGTCTATATGGAGAATACAGCATGTTATATCATAACCAGTCAGTTCTGAATGGATTAATAATCTGACTATATAAAAGGGCCAAGCTATGCAATGAATGGTCAGTTACAATACACATCAACACAATATAACATGATGACATAATTGAATAAATTGTATGTAGATACATTTATTCATAAATATATGATTTTTTTTAAAAATATGTGATATAATGATAAACTCCACACGCAGCTATACCAATAATGAAGATGTTATACGGTATAGATACGAATTACTGTAATAAGGCTTGAAAGCACATGTTCTTGTCATTCATAAATTTCAAATTCCATGTCATATAATCCCATGACGTCAGATAAATTGTATAGCATTTTTGTTCGAAAATGTTTATTGTTTGTTTGCTCATTTGGATTGACAGTAAAGACAACGTTTACACGTCATCCCTGTTTAATTGTGTATAACAATCTGAGCCCTTGTAAGGCACTAATATGATAATTACTGCTGGTAGTTCCCCCTTAGACTCTAGCACTTGTCCGTCAAAATTGTTGTCATCATTTTCCAAGTCAGAGGAAACATTGACGAAGAAGATAATGCCATGACGTTATTGTATATAGACTCCATGATTGGTTGAGGGTTCAACACAACTAATTCGTAGTATATTATATACTGTCCGAGTATAATTTGTTGTGCTCTAGTCGTTGATAAGTTGATCGAAAAGGGTAGCATTTTTAAAAATGTGGTCAATAGTCTGTTGATTAACATTGATACCATATTTTTTTTTTAATTAGTGTTTATTTCTTCAAAATGCAATACATATTTTTTGTAAATGTCGTTGCTCAATTCATTATTATTTTGTTGATACAGTGTATACAAAATGTTTTTTTTTCTTTTCTGAATTCATATTCCGTTAATTCCATCCAGGCACACAATGCTTACTGGGCCACAATGACTAAAAAATAAACATTCAATTAAGTTTTTCCAGATACTGTTGCGCCGTTAGTGATGATTGGGCAGAAGTTGGTGAATATTAATGCTGGTTCCTTGTATATGAGCATTGCGTGGGGCGGTCTGGCTGAACATTGTGCATTTGTATCCCACGGTGACTTCTCTGATACCAACGATGTAATGTATGTGTCGCGCCGCTTTCTTGTTCCTGCACGATAATGATAATTATACAAACAAATATATTTGATTTTATATATGCATTGCTTATTATTCATGGTGGATTACATAAATCAAAAGATGGTGATCATTCAATGCGATTATACTTTAAAATATTTATCAAATATACCGTATTATAAATTATTACAATTACATTATGTTTATGATCTACTGTTGATCCAAAACAAACTCTTGAATTGTTAATAGAACTTGTTTGCATCATCAAATAATGTAAAAGCAACTGGTATGGAACTATTTTTTTTAGCACTATAAAACTTAACAAAATTACACCCACCTCCATCGAATAATCAGACAAAGTCTGCATGCGAACTTGGTTCTTGCAGTAATAGCGTCCTCTGTAGCTCACGATACGCAATGATGATACATCTCTCTCCGCTCCCGTATAAATTGGTCCCTTGATGGTACTTCTTAGCAGTTGTGATGGGTTGTGATGATAGAGTTGGTAGAATGTGAAGATGAACGAGCTGGGCTTATGTTCGTGTGCGGAGCAAGGCCCTCTGCAATAATTAAATAATATGAAGAACAATATGATGAACTCGATCAATTAATATCTAAATTTGTTGAAATATAAAAAAAAATTATGACATTCACGATCGAGTAGAGATAATGTGTGTGAGTTACATTACATGTTGGACAAAACATAATGCCCACGTAAACAACTATTGTAAAGCTGAACTTGACGTTCAACTGTGAAACACTTTATTATGTTATTTTGGCAATCGGTCTTTTGATCACCATTGATATCTTATGTTTTTTCCCCCTTTTTTCACAACACAATGTATATTCGTTGCTTTTAATTCAAATGTTGTACTTTAAAGAAAAATATTTTTGCCATGTTTTTGTTAAAATAATTATTCTATGTTCGAATTCCACTATGACAACTGGACACTAAAATACTTTTACGGACCAACATGCAAATGAACATTATTTCCCCCAAGATTTAATATTGTCATGTTGGTGCTGATTCGACGAATATTCATGGTTCCGGCCCTGTACGAGCGTTGCGTGCGGCTGTCTGGCTATTGTGTATCCGTTACTTCTCTGATGCCAACGGTGTTACGTCTGTGCCACGCCACTTTCCTGCCCCTGCACGATCATGATAATTATAAACAAATTTGATTACAATATCAAATTAATTTATTTTTCAGAAGAAATATTCATAATGGTGACATACGTAAATCAAAAGACAGTGATAATTCAATACGAGAACTTTAAAACATTTTTTAAAATCAAGAATAATAAATTATAACAATTACATTTATATGAAGTATTTGCTTAATTATCTTGTATATATCGAAACAAACTCTTGAATCGTCAGTAGAACTTATTTGCATTTTCAAACAATGTAAAAACAGCTGGTAAGGAGGTGGAATATCTTTAGCATTATACGACTAAGACACATAATTATACACACCTCGCATGGTTCTTGTATAATTATTCCCCTCTGCATAGCTCACGATACGCAATGATTGCCTCTCTTAGCTCCCGTTATTGGCCCGCCCCTGATGGTACTTCAGGTATCTTCCGGGTGTGTTGACATAGTTGGTGGAACCTGAAGATGAAACATTTCACTTGTTCGCCCTTTCATTTTCAACACGTCAGAGACACTGGGACCGGGGCTGGAGCTGGGCCTATGTTCGTGGGCGGAGCAAGGCACTCTGAAATAATTGAATAATTTGAAGAACAATATTATAAAGTCAATCAACATGATCAATCAATATCTAAACTTGTAATATAAACTGATGACGAATATAGACAATGATACGTGTGAGTTACATTACATGTCGGACCCGTTTACACGTTTTTTTTGATATTACAAAACTAACCTTGACGTAATAATGAGCTGGTCGTGCATTGATTTTTAATTGTTAATAATTATTATTAATTTATTTATTCAACATAGCAGTTCCTAATATAACGTTTATAAAGAATAATACTGTTCTAATTGATTTGAATATCTCATTAATTAACTGATTTACCTCCTTTTTCTTTTCCAATTCTCTTTCATCTTCGTCTAATTTGTCAAACATCTTGTGCATCCACGACTGTCTGATGGCGCTTCGTATCAGAGTCTGCCCCGTCGCGTTCTCTGCCGTCCTCACCGCGTCTTCCGCGATCACGTGTTCGAGGGCAGCTTCCCACGTCATTCCGACCGTCCCACGGAATGCTGGGATACGTCTCCAGACGGATGGTACCGTCCTTGGATCTGCGGGGGCAAGACTTGTACTTGGTGCACTTCTCGGAGTTCTAGTGCTGCAGCTTTGCCGGGGCTGAGACTTTGTTACCCTCTTTGGCTCTGCGGGTACACTGTTGGTACTTGCTGTACATTGGTTCTTCCCAGTGCTCCTTTCCTGGGCCTGTGTTACCCACCGTGGCTCAACCGGCAAACTGTTGGTACTTTGGGTATTTGTCTGGCTTCCATTGCTGCTTCGACGGGGCCGAGCCTTCAAAGCATTGTTTGGTTTTGTGGTGACCGTGGCGGGTGTGGTGACGTTAATGGGAGTGGTGGTTGTGGTCGTGTTTGTGGTTGTTCTAGGCCGACTTTTTGTGTTTCGTTGGTTTTCATTGTTTATTTGATGTTCAGTGTTGCTTTGCCGGGCATGGTGAACCTGTGTTGCCCATCTAGGCTTTACGGATTCACTGGTACTGACCTTTCGTGGGATTCCACTGTTGTTACACCGGGGATTAGCCTTTGGTACCTCGTTTTGCTTTGCCGATGCACTGTCACTGTTGATACTTGCTTCCTGACCTCCTGGGCTTTCATTGCTGCTTTCTGGGGCCTGTGCCTGTGTTACCCACCTAGGCTCAACTGGTAACTGGTACCAACTGGTACTTGATGTGCTTAGTTCGCTTCTGATGTTACTTTGCATTGACTGTGCATTTATGGCCCTCTGTTGTTTCGTAGAGACAGATGCAGTGGTGGTCTTGGTGGTGGTGGTGGTGGTTGTTGTTGTTGTGGTGGTGTTGCTGTTGATGGTGGTGTTTGTTACATGCGGCCTACATTTGGTACTTATTTGACGCTCAGTGCTTCCCCGAGTAATTCTTATGACAGGGATACTGCTGCTTTGAGGTACTGCCACAGTGTTCAAGTTTTTGTTTGTGTTAGATGATACTTCGGAATGATGCAAAGATGCTTCAGCGTCAGATCTTGATGACTCGAAAGAACTGGTATTTATCTTTCGGGTACCCCGGTGAACTCCTTTAGTGGGGATCTTGCTTCTCTTAGGTACTGATACGGTTTTGTTGAATACAAAGGGCGTTGTTTCTGGCTCAGGTTGATAAGTTGTCCCAGCAACATCTCTCGAGGGCTTAGGGTCAGCATCCGCTAGTGTCTTGATAGTGACTCTTGAGGACTTGGGAGCAACTTCATCGGTATTTATGGTTTCAGCCTTGTTATTAACAAAGTCAAGTTTAATATCATTGTTCCTCTCCTTCGGCACGATGTTCACTACAGCAGCAGTTATGAGGTCTTCCAGAAGTAAGGATACAACGGTCTGTGTTGGAATCTTCGGTGCCACTTTTGTCTCGTTGTGTTCCGATAGCTCTGAGACGGCATATTCTGAAATGTCCTTGTTGTTCAGGTCATTGGCAGAATAAAGTTTGCCATCAGCTGCTGGTGGTGTCGAGCCAATTGGCAAAAGAGGTGCCTCGTCAGATGTATTTGTTGATACATCTTGTTCTTCGGAGCATTCGTTAATCAGTAGAGCTACGTATAGCGCATCTCGGCAAATGATTGCCCTTGAGAGATTGTCTCGGACGAGTCGAAGTTTACACAGAAGAGATTTTGTTGTTTCCGCTGCAATTGATGTGAGATTATCTTTATGACTGCATCTGTCCTCGACTGGTGGTACCACTTGTCCACTCTCTGTCGGGATCTCCTTGCCGTGTAGGTAATTATCTGTTGCCGTTGCACCCAGTTGCCAGCTCTTAATGCCACTGTCTTCCTCTTTGGTGGTATGTTCCTGGATAAGCCGAGGCGAAGATGATGGGTATGGCGTATCCTTGTCTTGGTAGTCGTCTCTGGTCAAGTTAACATCCTGTCCGATAATTTCCGCGTCTGACTTGGTTCCCTGGATAGGCTGTTGGGAATACGAGGAAGCACCGCTAGTTGCTGGGATCAGTTCCTCGCTCGTCAGACAAGATGACCCATCTTCTAGTTCATCTGACTCCCTGATGGCAGCAGCTACAGCCAGTGCCTCCTTTTGAATAATGGCTCGGAAGACCCGTTCTCTGGCCCTCCGTAGACCCTCAAGTTGAGCTTGAACAATCTCCTATGGATTATTATAAACAATCAGTAGGATACATGATTTGTAGACATTATGTAATTGAATTTAAATAAATTGAATTTTCTATTTACCAATTCAAACAAATTATATATGCACAATATTTAGCAATTACTAATCAATTGGTAAAAAAGGACTAGAGAATATATTATGTTAGTCAAACAAGCCCTTCTACACGAGATCATGTAAACAACTAAAAACAATCTAAAGACATTATACATAATGATACAACAAATCGATCAAGATTATACAATTATAGTAATGCCGACTCTTTCATACGTTTTTGGTCGAACATCAATTTAATCTTATTAGATATTTCTGATACAATTTACAAAATTGAAGAGCTTAGTTCCAAAAGGCGCTAAATCCATTTTCCATAAAAAATTGAGTTAACGATATCAGTAATACATTAATGAGCTACATAGCTATCTAGAAATCAAATTTGTAGGACTTTTTACACAATCAAAATCAATATATGGAACGTTTCACTTTTATATCCCCACAGGCATGTGCACAAAGCTGGGCATAGAAACCTATTTTTCTCGAAAGTTGAAAAAGTGGATTTAGCGCCTTTTGGAATTAAGCTCTTCATATCATGATTGTACATTCTAAGTCGCATTGAAGTTTATTCCAAATTGCTGCCCTCATGTATTGAATAAATTGTTTCCCTTTAGTTGTCTTAACTTAGTATCTTGAACTTGTTATCAATTCCTCCAGTGTACTTTAGAAATAGTCAATTATATTACAATAATTATAAATAACGTGTGGTAGTTTACCATTCATTAAATCAAACATAAATTTGTATAATCCAAACATGTCGAGCACTACTAAATACAAAAATAGGGGAGCTGAATATTCCCCGGGCTCTTTTTTGTAGCATGTACGGTTTATATATTTGTATACATACGAAGAATATGTACGTATCACCCCAAACCTCCAAACCACATAATAAGGTTCAAGAGGTTCAAGAGGTTCAAGAGTAGTGCATCTTCGATCAGTAAATATGACAAGACATCCAAATATGGCGTTTGACGAAGAAAATGATTTTGTATCACACGTATAGCCTATATCAAATATGCTTAGTTTCTTTCAACTCGGTTACCATGATAACTCTTGTTTAATTTGAGCACTTAATTTTTAACAATGCTGTGAGCTGTTCCTGTGAGTTATTGTAGTCTTGTAATTATGCTACATTTCTATAAAATATTTGACTATACCATGAAAGGATGTTATTGAAGGAACCCTTGACCATGCTGATCTTTCTGTAATAAGTTCATAAATGTATTATTCTTACTTTTTCCAATGCGGCCGCATTCTTGTCACCCTGATTGGATGACGTATCGGCAGGGACGTCGTTGGTCACTCCTCCCTCGGCCGTGTGACATTGTGACGTCACATCCGCGAGTTTCCCAGGCGAAGGAATTTCCTCGCGTGTCTTGTCTGTTGTGTTATATGGAAAGTTGCATAAACAATATTGGATTAGCAAGGGACCTTTACTCATAACAGACAATTAATTACGAACTTGCAATAAATAAAAACGAATGTATCAAACACAACCATGATTGATATAATTGATTTTCACATTGGGCCTACCCCCCCCCCCCCCCCCCCCCCCCCTTTAGCTCCCGGAAGAAAAAAAAACACTACCAAATAAATACAACTGTTCATCGTGTCATGTCTATTGTTGATTGATACGAGTTCCCTTAAAAATCTACACGATATCAACAGTACCCTTCTGGTTGTTAATTACAATCAGTGGTGTTTATTTGTTTTGCGTGAAGGTATAGCGACAATGATGTAAGCAGTGATGTTGGAGCTGAGCCCCATCATATCAACATGCCAATTCAAGTGATACATTAAAGTTGTCATATTCAAACCGAAATTACTTTCACATTCTCTTGAACCTTGTTGTTTGGCTCATGGTAACAGAGAAATGAAATCTAAAAAATGTCAAATGTCTAAGGTAAACCGTCTGTGTTTCGTTGTACGAAAGTATCACATATCATTCAGAAGAACACTGATATTGGTATATGATTGAAGTCTCTAATACAGTATTACTTTCGGAAAAAAGAATGTATGTCGTTCATGGCTCACTTTAACATGCATAATGTGGAGATGAGATACTGCATAAAGTAATGAGAATATAATGTCATCTATATAGAGAAAATTGTAAAACAATTATTCATATTTGCATAGTCTTATTTGCAACATTTCGAAATAAACAGTATTTTGTTTTATCAATTGTAAGGGTTCCTCGAGCGAGAAAGCAGTGTATGGGATATAATTTGACTTTTGATCAGATTCTAATGCTCATGATGATAGTACTACTTCGACTACTACTACTACTTCTACTACTTCTACTACTACTACTACTACTAGTACTACTACTACTACTACTACTACTACTACTACTACTACTACTACTACTACTACTAACTACTACTACTACTACTACTACTACTACTACTACTACTACTAATACTACTACTACTACTACTACTATACTACTAATAGTAATTATGATAATAATATAGTAATAATGATAGTAATGATGATAATAATAATACTCAAAATGATGATGCTGATAATAATAATAATAATAATAATAATAATAATAATAATAATAATAATAATAATAAGAAGAATTATAATAATAATAGCAATGACGATGCAAATAATGGAATGATAATAACAGAAGTAATTATAGTGATATTTTTCTGCACCAAAATACATATTGACAGAATTTTTTTATTATTTTGTGAGATATTGTGAGATTTTGCTTAAAACGTTAACAAATATTAGAAATATTCTGATATATGTTGTCAAAACTTATTTTGCCAGTAAATGACCCCAATCCTGACGGAAAACAATAAGTTTTAATAATAATTATGATGGACATCAAACATGGAACCACGTACTGCCCGGGCCTCACTATATTTTTGAAAACATATCGTGCATTACAAAAAGACGACAGCACACACAGCATACCGTCTTATATATGCACACACACACACACACACACACACACACACACACACACACACACACACACACACACACACACACACACACACACACATACACACACACACACACACACACACACACACACACACACACACACAAACACACATACATACACTTACATCTAACAAACATTTGAGAATGGGTTTGATCTATTGATAACAAATTTCCGGTTCCAAACCAAGGAACTCTTATGGATTAATATCCCTTTTTAGTAATGTATAGCCATAATATATGCGTCAAACCGATCATAACTTTGGTGAATTCAGCATCCACAGTCCCCACAATGACATTGCAACTCATTCACATGGTTATATCTCAATGTTCAGCTTAGTTATTCGCTTTCAGAGATTAAATAACTTTTAAGAATAATTCATGTTTGTGCACGTCTAATGTTTTGGGCAGTTTACTCACGATGGTCAGGTGTAGATGAAAGTTGAATTTCTCCATCATCGAAATCAACATTGACGGTGCGTAGTTCTGATGCATCGTCGTCATCGTCCAAGCCGTTCAGTGTGACCTCCACTCCTGTTGATGTCACATCAACGATCTCCTCGTGATCGGGGTCTGATCCAGGCTGGTGCGATCCGGTGTGGTCAATGTTTTCGATGTCGGATTCTTCATATTCATCCCGATTATCTCGGGCACATTTAGAGAATATACATCCCATGATGCGTACGCTCAGGTATTTCCTCAAAAACGATAGTTTTGAAGAAAAAAAATCGATGGATTATAGCCAATAATCGTATCATTTAGCAAAACGCAAATGGATTACTGATAGCTCTATGGTTTATTCAGAGAATGAATACATTCAACAAAACCCGCACAGAGAATCACCAAGAGACAAGACGTGCGCGTACAAGCAAAACGCGCTCCCCATTGATGACGCTGTATACGTCATCAACTGATACAATGCATCATATTACGAGTAACAGTTATAGCCGTTTTATTTCAATGGATTGCACATGATGCTAGAAGTATACTTTCCACGGTGCACTGAGATCATGAGACGTAGGCTGACATGAAAAGCATGTGTACACTCTAAATATGTACTGGTTGGAATGCTCCCCAGGGAGTGGAGAGAGGCCACAATAAGTGCTGGATGGATTGTGGGTGAGTTTCCCATGACCGATATATAATATTAGGTGTAGATTCCTCTGGGAGAACAGTGTAAAAGCACTGAAAAGGCTAAACAAACAATTTGTTTTTATTATCATTAATATTATTATCGTTTTCTTATTAATATTATTATTATCAATATTATATGTGTATTATAATTCATATTATTATTTGTATTATCATTATTATAATTATCATTGTTATTATTTTTATAGGCTGATATCGAAATTATATTAAATCTATATTGCAAATATTATTCGATATTCACAGTTTTCATAATCAACTAAATGTAGATCATAGCTATAATAGATGTATGTAAACAATTATTGCAATAATTATTAAACATTCAAACAAAATATTTGATGAATTGGCAGAAGGAGCTTATGGAGCTAACAAATAGCAACTACGCTCATCGAGGTTTACCACAATTAAAACACTAAACTAAACTAAAAGTCTGGAATTCACAAAGGAGGTTTACATATACACCATGGTTTAAACCATGGTCTATATATACACCGTGTCCCAGAAAAAACTAAACCGGGTTTCATGGCATAAATGTTATGTTATAATGAATAAATTCCTTGATGATATATATATGTCTGAAAAGCTACGTGTCTCTTCTTTTATTTGATATACAACTTATGGCACATAATTCACGCATGACTGAATTAGAACGATAGAAGGTGGTGTTACCAAAATTCAATTTGCGCGCAGAAGTTGCAAGTTTGGGTGAGGTTTTGGGGAGAGTTTTAAGAGTTACAGTAAACGTACTTATTTTGAAAAAGGACAGACACCGCATAAAAATTCATAATTTTATCTTTTATATGATTACAAAATAAATTATATATGCCAGAGAACGAATACAATGAAAACATGCTTGATTCCAGCCCAAATGAGTAACTTTCCTGATCTAGCCTGTTTCCTGATCCCCATGTTTGTG
Organism: Echinarachnius parma; assembly: GCA_037951105.1. Classification (NCBI taxonomy): domain Eukaryota; kingdom Metazoa; phylum Echinodermata; class Echinoidea; order Clypeasteroida; family Echinarachniidae; genus Echinarachnius; species Echinarachnius parma. The sequence continues at coordinate 21,377 of JBAMJV010011076.1, read as the reverse complement.
TAAATTCACTCATGCATCAACGTCCATTGTCAGCTGCTAGTCAGGAAAGCTGAGCGACTTTTACTCAACTTTCACTCATTCGGGCAGAAATCAGGCATGTTTTCGTTGTACTCGTTCTCTGGCATAAATCATTAATTTTTTTAGCATGAGGTGTCATGTAAAAGATAAAAATATGAACTTTTATGTGGTGTTTGTCCTTTTTTAAAAATAAGTACGTTTACAACTCTTAAAACTCACCCAAACTTCAAATTTATGCGTGCAAATTGAATATTGGTAACACCACTTTCCATTGTTCTAATTCAGTCATGCTTGAAGTATGTGCCATAAGTTGCACATCTAATGAAAGAAGAGACACAGAGCTTTCCAGGCATATATATATCATCAATTAAATTATTCATTATGACAGAACATTTCTGCCATGAAACCCGGTTTCGTTTTTTCTGGGACACGGTGTATATGAATTAAGTGCTGCTTGTAGACAAGTGAACACAATTATGATATGACCGTTGGTGCTTGCTAACCATGAAATTCCAACATCTAAGAATACGGATATTCATCTTGTGCGTTTAGCAAAATGTGTAGCACAGAGGGCATTCCTTAGATGGAGACCATGGTTTACACAAACCTTCTTTGTAAATTCCAGCCATACAGTTTGACTTAAAGTGATCTCTGTAAAGTGTCAGATATTGCACAAAATGACATTTGAGACTTTAATCCTATATCAATATCATTGTAAAATACAATTGAAAGATTTGTGAAAGTTTGTACCACTGTTTCCCTAGTGGAAAAAAAGAATATTGAGTTCATATTTTATCACCAAATACTGATGGCCTGCCGTAGATTTGTCGCAGTAATAATCGTCCGTTTGACGATATCCGCACCCGTGTATATAGACGGTACAGAATTTGCGCGCGCTCGGCTCAATAGTCGGGTATGTCGATCGCGTGGCGCGCCGTCCGGACGTGTTCAGCTAAGGCAATTGTACTTTTTACCAAAAGCGTTGGGCAACGCTTTTGAGATGATGATTTTCAATGATAATTATCTTCATACTAAAGGGACATTTGAAACAAATCTAACCCTATTTTATTCTTCTCTTACCATAAGCTAAACAACACGGCAGAAAAGAAACGAGGAAGCTCCAAGTAATTTTCGTGGAGTTAGACACTATACTTGGATCACTTTAAGAAACCATTTAAGAATACTACTGTACGAGTATATTATGTTTATATTAATTTATTTCTTTATAGAATATTACCATATTTGCATTATATGTCGGCCGACATCAAAAAGTATTCGCATGAAACACTGCCCATGTAGGCCCTATGCATGCTATATGTATGTTCGTATGTGTGCCTGTGCGTGTGTATATATGTGCGTTTGTGTGTGCCTATTCGTGTGTGTGTATGTGTGAGTGAGTGTGCTTGTGTGTGTGTGTAGGTGTGTTTGTGTGTGTGTGTGTGTGTGTGTGTGTGTGTGTGTGTGTGTGTGTGTGTGTGTGTGTGTGTGTGTGTGCGTGTGTTTGTGTGTGTGTGTGTGCGCGTGAGTGTCTGTGTCAGAGCTGCCAACCTGTAGAACATGAAATCAGTACTCTCAAGGCTCAAAATCAGTAATTTGGGGAAGAAATCAGTAATTTCCTACGCGGCTCTATGAACTATAAGTTTAGTGAAACTGTTACACGACGGTTAACCGACCGTCATCGGCAAAAACGTTTAGCAGAACGGGTAACCGAAAAAAAACTTTTTTTTAAATGTAGAAATGGTTGTTGTATATGGTCACAGACATCCGAAGGCTTTCATCTTGACAATGGTTTGTAGACTAACGACTAACATGGCACTGCCCTGCTGATTCCAATTGAAAAAACGGACAGATATATTTTTTTTTTTTCCCCCCCGTAATTTTTAAGCGGCATTCCGTACTCCCGTAATGGTTGTCAATTTCCGTACCAATTACGGAAAATCCGTACTAGTTGGCAGCTCTGCTGTGTGTGTTGTTTAAGAATCTTCCGCTGTATGCATCGAACTCGTTGATTCGTGAATTCCTTTGTACAGTATAATGATATACAATAAATACAAATAACAATGTTCAAGACCATTTCTTCTTTCTCATTTTTTTTCTTTCAAATTATAATGATGATAATTCTATTTTGGTGTTTCTGGAGGCACAATTTACATCGTTTTATTTGTAATTGAAAGGTGCTACAATGTCGCTACAAAAGACGGATGCGGGTGTTGCAATGCAACAATAGCACTTCGTGACACTTTCTATATGGGCAACTCCAGCGTCACGGACATTACAAATCAGAGAATTTTCATGACTTTCCAATGCCACTACTAATTCATACCTCTAACTAATGTCTAACTTTTATTTTGATTACAAAACAATATCCTAGTTAAGTATGCAAAAAAAGTTTCAGAACATTTATCCAATTCGTTACTGAGTAATTCTGCGAAATGTGCGCCGTCACGGACATTACATCTTTTGGACATGACTTTTTGCATCCATATACATCTTTGCAAAAGTCTGTGAGTTCTGAGACCTCACAAAGGTGATTTAGGTATTTAATTATAGACAAGGCAATGATGAATTGAATCCAAGTTGTTTTGGGGGAAACGGGCCAGGCATATGTGATCTAGACAACAAAATGTTGCGTCACGGACATTACATTTTCAGCGTCACGGACATTACACTTTTGTCCACTTTTTCTAAACTCAGAAATAACCCGCAAAAAATGCTCCATTGTGCATGACACTTTTTTAATTGTACATTTGATATGTAATCAAACAGTTTTGAGAACAAAAATTATATTTCAATTTTTTTTTCAATTAGCAAAAAATGTTTTTAAAAATATTAATAAGTTTTTCCAAAATTATTGTAAAATTTGAAATTTTTCAACAGAATGTGCAGTAAACCAAATGTTCAACTATTAAAAAAAATATTATACATTTTTAATGAGGTACAATGCTGTTTTGTGCCAAAAAATTGTAAAATCTAAAAAAAGTTGTGTACATCATGGGCATAACACATGGAAAATCATGGACTAATACTATATGAGATTTAACCATCTCTTTCTCCTCCCAGTAAGTTATAGTCAAGTCTTTATTGATTATTGAGACATGCATGTTCAAATTAAGCAAGGAATTTAGTTTTATAAATAGTTCAGAGTACTGACTCAAAGTTCACTATCTGATTAACGATACAATTTATTAAAACTTGAACCAGGAAGGTAGTAGTCCCCCTGTTACTTGGGATTATCTTATTTCTTGGCTAAAGTAAGACATTTACATAAGAAAATAATGCTTGATATTTTTTTGCTCTGCTTTTTTAATACTTTTCACTGTGTATGTAATGTCCGTGACGCAGCCGTGACGTAATGTCCGTGACGCCATTCTGGACAAGCCATCAAATATTTTAGTAAATGCTCTTGATATACTTTATGATATAACATTCTAGCTTTGCAAATGAATTTTGAATTAAATTGAATTAGGACTTCTGCTTCTACGAAAACTTTTATATCTAAAACGTCACGGACATTACACATCAATGTTGTAAGAATCAAGATTTTATCCAATAACAGTTTTCAAAAAGTAAAGATTTTTACACAATTTCCATTTCTATGATGTTAAAACAAAGCATAAACAAGACATTAGAAGTAGAATTATTGTTCTGAAGTGATCCATATTTTTAAATTTTATTTCACCAACAACGGATGCAAATTTCATCATTTTTGGGGGTAATACATACAATTTTTGTCCCAACTTCAATGGCCCAAAAAAAAAATATTCTGCATTGAATTTCAAACTTTTTTCCATTAGTCATCAAAATATGGTCCTTCCTCATTACTATCCAGTAGTTAACAAGGCTGTCCCATGAGTTTCATTTTTTCCATCCTTGGGTGACATTTTTCGTGGAATTGCCCATATACACTCCATACTTATAGATATCACTTGCGTCATGTTAAAGCATACATTATTTATCACTTCCGAATGTATACCTTAACCGTCACCATATTTCTGAAGCAACAAAGAATATAAAACAGTCATACAATATTCATTACATTTGCGTCATCATTTAATTTCTGGCCACCATTCAGTTTTATATGAAAACAATGTAAAATTGTACTCATCTCAATTATTATATAGCCGTATTATTTCAATGGATTGCCTATGAAGCTAGAAGTATACTTTCCACGGTGCACTGACATATAAAAAGATGCAGGGGTGCGCTGTTCAGATTGAGGTATTTCTGTTCAATATTAATTACGTATAGCCAATGCACTTATGACGGAGGGGATTTACGTTATCCATGACTCACGGTGGCTACTCTTGAGAAAGTAACAGTATTCTTAATGAAATTGTTTATTTACCAGGGAAAACCTTCGTAACTTAAAAGAGGAGGAAATGTGGCTATAGAAGCACCAATTAAGAAGGAAGACGTAGGTTAAGATGAAGTTTTATGTTGCTGTGATTGAAACTAATACACCTTAATACTTTCGCTTATTACAGAACGACAGAACTAAACAATTCCGGATCACCGAACTGCATTGCCTTGCTGTAATGATAGGCTGAATAGTAAATAAATTACATGTACAAGATAAATTCTTATAAATAATGTAAATCTAATATTCTTCCTTTTACCAGCTTGACAAATGTGTTTCTTACTAGAAACATTGTTATGATGTGAACATTTGTTAAAACACACACACACACACACACACCCACACACACACACACACACACACACACACACACACACACACACACACACACACACACACACACACACACACACACACACACACACACACACACACACACACACACACACACACACACACACACACACACACACACACACACACACACACAAAAACAAACGATTATATTGTCATTATCATACACACAGGACTTAATGTACGCCTTGCTGGTGGTTGCAACGAACGTGAAGGCCGTGTTGAAGTGTTCTGCAACGGGTCTTGGGGAACTGTCTGTCATAACAGTTGGGATGATACTGATACAGGTGTTGTCTGCAGAAGCCTCGGTCTTGGTGAATCAGGGAAAGCTGTAAGGAATGCACAGTTCGGTAAAGGTTCGGGCGACATCATATTGACTAATATCCAGTGTAACGGAAGTGAGGACAACATCACATCTTGTCCAAACGCTGAACAGAGAGTCAACTACTGCAGTCATCACCAAGATGCAGGAGTCCGCTGTTCTGGCTCAGGTATTGTTTTTATCTTCATTATTTTAATTTGTAGGACTACTCATGAAAGGAAAACAACAGTCTTTCTCAGGACTTTAAAATCTTCCCTTATCACATGGTGCAACCAGAAACCAACTTTGTAAATTATCTATGTTTAATATTTTTTCTAATTATCTTGGTACCCAAGTTTCGCAATAATTAGTGTTCATTTTTATGTCAACTATATAGTGATGTCAACTATATAGTGATGGACCTTAATCAATCATTGTTGTTGAATTAAAGTACTACATAATCAAAACAAAACATGCATTGCTTTGTTTAAAACTACTATTATAGAAAGAAACGTTTTAAACAACATGATTTATTTCTAGCATTGATTTTGCTTCCACTCAATTCAAATGGATTTGATGTGATTGTTTAAATTGAATTATTCACACATATGATTACACACATCAGATATGCCGGTTCGCCTTGTTGGTGGTTGCAACGAACATGAAGGTCGTGTTGAAGTGTTCTGCAACGGGTCTTGGGGAACTATCTGTCATAACAATTGGGATGATACTGATGCAGGTGTTGTCTGCAGAAGTCTCGGTTTTGGTGAATCAGGGAAAGCTGTTAAGAGTGCACAGTTTGGCAAAGGTTCGGGCGACATCATATTGACTAACATCCAGTGTAACGGAAGTGAGGATTATAATGTGTAGTTGATTGTACTGCAAGGAGTCCAGCAATAAGGAAGCATTTGTAGAGGTTGTGTACCGTTTGAATGGCTTTATTGGGTACTGAGTAATGTATGTCCACAGAGTCTGCATGTACTCCCAATCATATATGCGAGTATGGAAGGCCAAGTGGCTCCCACATTACATCCCCCTTACGGAGATACAAAAAACAAAGGTATAGTCCGCAAAATTCACAGTCCATAAAATTTGGGAATGCGATATTCTATCCTTAAAGAATCACTATCAAAATTGAAGTCCGAAAAGAGCGTCCAAAATATCTATCGCGATTTGTGGTAATCTAGCTAAGTTATATATTCCTAAAAATGTAGTCTAAAACGGTGGGTATCCAGTTTAACACAGGCAGAAGATCTTAATGTCCCTCTGTAAGAATTATCCTACATAAACCTGACAATTTTCAACAGACAGAAGATCTTAATGTCCCTCTGTAAGAATTATCCTTAAAAAAAACAAACCTATCAATAGGTTAGCCTATTTGGTTTCTTCACTTGCCGGCCACTACGGGTGGTGAGTTGTCGAGTGTCTCTTGGAGAAGGATTCCCCGGCAGCGGGTAGTCATCTGATGAATCTGTAGATTCTTCGGCAGTCGATGGTGTAGGCGACTCGTCATAGCGGGTGCGTCTCGGTTCAGCATCTGCCAGGTGACGACGATTGCGTCGGAAGACGCCACCGTTCGGGGTCTCAACGAGATATGAGCGTGGTTCGCGACATTGCTCCCGTACGGTAGCTGGAAGCCAGTTGCCGGACTTGGGGTCTTGGACGCGAGCTAGCTGTCCGGGTACTAGGGGTTGGAAAGTTGCATAAACAATATTGGATTAACAAGGGGCCCTTTACTCATAACAGACAATTAATTACGAACTTGCAATAAATAAAAACGAATGTATCAAACACAACTATGATTGATATAATTGATTTTCACATTTGGCCTACCCCCCCCCCCCCCCCCCCCCCTTTTGCTCCCCGGGAAAAGAAAAAAAAAACACTACCAAATACATACAACTGTTCATCGTGTCATGTCTATTGTTGATTGATACGAGTTCCCTCAAGAATCTACACGATATCAACAGTACCCTTTCTGGTTGCTAATTACAATCAGTGGTGTTTATTTGTTTTGCGTAATTGTATATACGGTATAGCGACAATGATGTAAGCAGTGATGTTGGAGCTGAGCCCCATCATATCAACATGCCAATTCAAGTGATACATTAAAGTTGTCATATTCAAACCGAAATCACTTTCACATTTCTCTTGTACCTTGTTGTTTGGCTTATGGTAACAGAGGAATGAAATCTAAAAAATGTCAAATGTCTAAGGTAAACCGTCTGTGTTTTGTTGTACGAAACTATCACATATCATTCAGAAGAACACTGTAATATTACTTTCGGGAAAAAAAAATTAAATTATGTCGTTCATGGCTCACTTTAACATGCATACTGCGGAGATGGGATCCTGCATGAAGTAATGAGAATAATTATAATGTCATCTATATAGAGAAAATTGTACAACAATTTAGGTAGTCATATTTTCCTGACACCTTTTACTTCTTGCATAGTCTTATTTGCAACATTTCGAAATAAAACAGTATTTTGTTTTTATCAATTGTAAGGGTTCCGCGAGCGAGCGAGAAAGCAGTGTATGGGATATAAAGATAATTTTGACTTTTGATCAGATTCTAATGCTCATGATGATAGTACTACTTCTACTACTACTACTACTACTACTACTACTACCATGACTACTACTACTACTACTACTACTACTACTACTACTACTACTACTACCATGACTACTACTACTACTACTACTACTACTACTACTACTACTACTACTACTACTACTCCTACTACTACTACCACTCCTTCTACTACTACTACAACTACTACTACTACTACTACTACTACTACTACTACTACTACTACTACTACTACTACTCCTTCTACTACTACTGCTACTCCTTCTACTACTACTACTACTACTACTCCTTCTACTACTACTGCTACTCCTTCTACTACTACTACTACTACTACTACTACTACTACTACTACTACTACTACTACTACAACTACTACTACTACTACTACTACTACTACTACTACTACTACTACTACTACCATGACTACTACTACTACTACTACTACTACTACTACTACTACTACTACTACTACTACTACTACTACTACTACTACTACTACTCCTTCTACTACTACTACTACTCCTTCTACTACTACTACTACTACTACTACTACTACTACTACTACTACTACTACTACTACTACTATACTACTTATAGTAATTCTGAGAATAATATAGTAATAATGATATGAAAGATGATATTAATAATAATGACGATGCCAATAATGGAATGATAATAACAGAAGTAATTATAGTTATATTTTGTCTGCACCAAAATACACATTGACAGAAGAGTACTTTATTATTTTGTGAGATATTGTGAGATTTTGCTTAATATCAAATTAAAAAGTATTCTGATATAATTATGTTGTCAAAACTTATTTTGCTAGTAAATTACCCCAATCCTGACGGAAAACAATAAGTTTTTAATAATTATGATGGACATCAAACATGGGACCACGTAGCCTACACTGCCCGGGCCTCACTATTTCTTTTACGGAGGCTTTGACATTGTATTCCAGACGTATACAAGACCGATTCCCGAGGGATCGAAACGATAACTGAGAGGGGGAAGGGTGATGGGAGGGTGTGATGGTAGGTGGGTGCACGGTAAAGGTGCTTTTGCAATGTTTTAATTGAAATTATGCAATCTGGTGCATACTTGGGAAGGAAATTTGACTTGACATGAAGTAAGATCTGAGTTTTCTTGTCTAAAGAAATACTCTTTTCTTTCAATCCCTTTTATCGAATTAGATAAAAGCCATGATTTGAATTTATTTGGGGGGTCAAGCGCCCCCCATGACCCCCCACCAGTACGCCAGTGACTACTACTACTACTACTACTACTACTACTACTACTACTACTACTACTACTACTACTACTACTACTACTACTACTACTACTACTACTCCTACTACTTCTCCTTCTACTACTACTACTACTACTACTCCTTCTACTACTACTACTACTACTACTACTACTACTACTACTACTACTACTACTACTACTACTACTACTACTACTACTACTACTACTACTACTACTACCACTACTACTACTACTACTATACTACTTATAGTAATTATGAGAATAATATAGTAATAATGATATGAAAGATGATAATAATAATAATAATAATAATACTAATAATAACAATAATAATAATAATAATAATAATAATAATACTTCGAAATCGAAAAATGTTGTCCATCGCGGAATAAAAAAAAAAATTAAACAAGTATCCAGTTGTCTCACGAAGTGTAATAAGAAAGAAACTCACGACGTTTCGTACGCTGCTGCTGTACTTCGTCAGGTGACAAATATTTTGGTGCGCGGTCGCAATTTATACCTTTTACTAACAGTGGTACCGGTATTGACCGGTTCGTCGCTAATTGGCGTCAACCGTCCAACGTTCTGATTGGACGGGTCGGTGCGGGAGGCGTGGGCGGTAACGCTGACCGTCGGGCTCTGATTGGACAATGCCGCGGTATATAATGAATACTAATAAGAATTATGATAATAATAACAATGACGATGCCAATAATGGAATGATAATAACAGAAGTAATTATAGTTATATTTTTTCTGCACCAAAACACATATTGACAGAAGAATACTTTATTACTTTGTGAGATATTGTGAGATTTTGCTTTAAACGTATCAAATTAAAAAATATTCTGATATATGTTGTCAAAACTTATTTTGCTAGTAAATTTACCCCAATCCTGACGGAAAACAATAAGTTTTTAATAATTATGATGGACATCAAACATGGGACCACGTAGCCTACACTGCCCGGGCCTCACTCTTTTTTTTGCGGAGGCTTTGACATATCGTGCATTGTAATTTTAACTTAAAGGACAATGAAATTCAGACAAATTGTTGTGTGCACTATAAGACACTAAATATAATGAATAGTCCCTGAAAATGTGAGCACAATCGGCCAAGAAATAAGAAATCTATGGCTCTTTGAAAAGAGCCATGTATTTCCTCGAGTAACTCAAATTGGCAACGCACTCTGGCAAAGTTGTGGACAACTCCCCATACATTTTGTAAAAAAAATTTCTATTTTGTTCTATTTTCTCAAAATGTATGTTCACCCTTCGTTCGAGTTCAACATATGTTTTGTAGAATGCTCCTATACATAACATATCTCGAGTTTGGGGAATGAAAAAGTGCGGATATGAAGAAAACTGTAAAAATGGGAACTTTTGTGTACAAAACATATGGGGAGTTGTCCACACACTTATCAGAGTGTGGTGCCAATTTGAGTTCCCCACAGGAATAAATGGACATCTTCAAAGAGCCGTAGTTTTCTTGTTTCTTGCTCGATCATGCTCTAACTTTCAGAGATTATTCCTCTTATTCTCATCAAGACTATGATCTATTGATAAACAATTTCCGATTACAAACCAAGGAACTCTTATGGATTAATATCCCTTTTAGTAATGTATAGCCATTATATGCGTCAAACCGTTCATAACTTTGGTGAATTCAGCATCCACAGTCCAAACAATGACATTGCAACTTATTCACATGGATATCTCAATGTTATTCGCTTTCAGAGAGTAAATAACTTTAAAGAATAATTCATGTTTGTGCACGTCTAATATTTTGGGCATTTTACTCACGATGGTCAGGTGTAGTTGAAAGTTGAATTTCTCCATCATCGAAATCAACCTTGACGGTACGTAGTTCTGATGCATCGTCGTCATCGTCCAAGCCGTTCAGTGTCTCCTCCACTCCTGTTGATGTCACATCAAAGATCTCCTCGTGATCGGGGTCTGATCCAGGCTGGTGCGATCCGGTGTGGTCAATGTTTTTGATGTCGGATTCTTCATATTTATCCCGATTATCTCGGGCAAATTTAGAGAATATACATCCCATGATGCGTACGGTCAGGTATTTCGTCAAAAACGATAGTTTTGAAGAAAAAAAAATCGATGGATTATAGCCAATAATCGTATCATTTAGCAAAACGCAAATGGAATGCGCTCCCCAATAATATCTTGGCTTCTACATCACTAGGAGCCTTTGCGGGAGCAGTTGCCTCAATCGGCAATTAATGGGATACCTCACCGGTTCCCCTCGACTCTACGTCCTGACTGATGGACCCTGTCGAGTACCCAAGTAGAAGTAGAAGTACTGATAGCTCTATGGTTTATTTATAGAATGAATACATTCAACAAAACCCGCACAGAGAATCGATCACCAAGAGACCAACAGACGTGCGCGTAAGCAAAACGCGCTCCCCATTGATGACGCTGTATACGTCATCAACTGACACAATGCAACATATTGCGAGTAACAGTAATAGCCGTATTATTTCAATGGATTGCACATGATGCTAGATGTATGCTTTACACGGTGCACTGAGATCATGAGACGTGGGCTGACATGTAACGCATGTATGCACTCTAAAGGAATACCGGTTGGAATGCTCCCCAGGGAGTGGAGAGAGGCCACAATAAGACGGCTGGATGGATTGTGGGTGAGCTTCCCATGCCCGATATATAATATTAGGCGCATATTCCTCTGGGAGAACAGTGTAAAAGCACTGACAAGTAAACAACAAATATGATTATTGTCATTATTATTATTATTATTATTATTATAATTTTTCTTATTATTATTTTTGTTTATTTGTTATAAATGTTGTTATTTGTACCTTTGTTATTATAATAATACTAATTATTATTATTATCATAGGCTGATATCGAAATTATATTAAATCTATATTGCAAATAATAGATTCGATATTCACAGTTTTCATAATCAACTAAATGTAGATCATAGCTGTGATAGATGTATGTAAACAATTATTACAATCATTATTAAACATTCAAACAAAATATTTGATGAATTGGCAGAAGGAGCTTATGGAGCTAACAAATAGCAACTACACTCATCGAGGTTTATCATAACTAAAACACTAAACTAAACTAAAAGTCTGGAATTCAATAAAGGAGGTTTACATGTATCTACATGAATGAAGTGCTGCTTGTAGACAAGTGAACAAAATTATGATATGACCGTTGGTGCTTGCTAACCAGGAAATTCCAACATCTAAGAATACGGATATTCATCTGGTGCGTTTAGAAAAATGTGTAGCACAGAGGGCATTCCATAGATGGAGACCATAGTTTAAACCATGGTTTACAAAAACCTTCTTTGTAAATTCCAGCCATACAGTTTGTCTTAAAGTGATCCCTGTAATGTGTCAGATATTGCACAAAATGACATTTGAGACTTCAGTCCTATATCAATATCATTGTAAAATACAATTAAAGATTTGTGAAAGTTTGTACTACTGTTTACCTAGTGAAAAAAAAAAACGAATATTGCCGTAGATTTGTCGCAGTAATAATCGTCCGTTTTGACGATATCCGCACCCGTGTATATAGACGGTACAGAATTTGCGCGCGCTCGGCTCAACAGTCGGGTATGTCGATCGCGTGGCGCGCCGTCCGGACGTGTTCAGCCTACGGCAATTGTACTTTTTAGCAAAAGCGTTGGGCAACGCTTTTGAGATGATGATTTTCAATGATAATTATCTTCATACTAAAGGGACATTTGAAAAAATCTAACCCTATTTTATTCTTCTCTTACATAGTGAGGGTCCTTCTCGTAAAAGTTACCATAAATTTAAAGCGATTGAAAGTGAAAAAAAAAATGACAGGGGATAGAATATGGCTGAGTTACATAAAAACCCCTGTCGCCAAAACAAAATCGTTCAGTTTTTTCCAGTTTTGTATAGATATAAGAGTACACAGGAGCAGAACAAGTGCGGTTTTATGACAGCAGCGCAGTGTTCTATAAAATATAATAACAGTTTTAATGATGCCCCTTGGAAATGTGTCGCCAAATCTACTGAAACATACGTTACTGTTATTCTACTAAATAATAGGATATGCTTAGATGCTGACATCTGTACAGTTATCTTCTTTTTATAATGATGAGAACATGGCACATAAGTAAAAACATGTTTGAAAGTCAAGATAGAAAAGAAATGTGACTGGGAACATCAGAAAATAGTGCTTTTCCTGTCACCTCGGAATCATAATTTCAACTAGAGGCTCTCTGTCAGCGCATGGTATATTTGTTTAGTATATCCGATCGGAATAAATCTGTGCCACAGATTTATTCGATGATTTTTGTTAATGTAAGAAAATGCTGAAACTTTTTTCAAAAATTGTCAAAAGAGGTTTTTAAATAGTTGTTGATGATCTGTCTATTTAATCATTATTTCACCAAATCATCACATGCATAATTTTGTATAAAAAATGGTTGAAACCAATGGCTCTTTTTTAATGATAACAGGTTTTAATACTTAGTCGTTTGTAACTCTATATACCTTTCGAGCATGGTGGCGTTATAACTATTAGTTTGTAATGTAATGGTGCAGGTTTTGGTTACTAAAGCTCAGCCTCACCAAATTTGTACTACCCCTTTAATGCTTTATGAATAAATAAGATATTTATGAATAAGAATCAATTGATCTTCGATATTTCACCTTCAATTACACAAACATGACAACGGTGAAAGAAACGAAAGGGAAATAAATGTGTGTTTTTTTTCTACACTATCAACACATTTATTCGCTAGACAATTTACACGGTCTGACAAATGATAGATAACAAGAAAGCATCACCGCAAAACGACTGCAATTAACATCAATGAAGAAAACAAAAAAATATATATCATACTTATACGGGCGTTCTTTGACGTACGCGCGTGGCATTATGTAATGGTTTATTTCCCTTCATTATGCATCTGGTACATTTGTTTTCTATTAATAGTAGTAGCCAAATTAGGTACGACATGAGTGGGAACTATAATACTGCAAAAATCAATTTATAGTAACCAAACCATGCATACTCAAGGACAATCTATTACGTGCTGCTATCTGTCGGCGTTTGTTTTTCTCCTAGAATTAAAGGGATAGTTGAGTATTGGTCAAACTTAACTTTAGTAACCAAAACCTGCACCATTACGGTACAAACTAATAGTTATAACTCTACCATGCTCGAAGAGTATACACAATTACAAACGACTAAGTAAAAACCCTGTTATCATTTTTAAAAGAGCCGTTACTACTCAAGAGGGCGCTCTCTAAAAAAACTCATGGGTTTTAGGCATTTTCATAAAATATTGTGCATTTGATGTTTTGTTAAAAAAATGATTCAATAGAGATATCATCAACAACTTTATTACAAATTGTTATATTTATGGATATTCAGCCGTCTCTGAACCGATTTTGATCAAACAAAGATGATTGTATTATTTAAATATTATGCTCTTTCAAATTTTACACTCAGTTTTTCATTACCTCACAAAAAAAAAGTAGTCTAGCGCCCTCTCTACCAAAACTCAACTATCCCTTTAAAACCTGGGTGTATATGTTATACTCATTTTGTCTTAGGTTTGCTTTACATAGTAAACTCAAATTAATGTATAGCGACTGATTAATTTACAGATTTATTGGACATTTAATTCACACTATAAAAGACACGTTATGAATTAAGTAGAACATATCACAGCAAAAACAAGAATAAGTAAGGCTAGCTACTATTCGATGACACTTCTATCTGCTAACATAAACATATCGCTATACATGGCCTACATGTATAATAATTATACAGAATTCCGGTGCAAAACGAAATTAATTACGTTATTGACCATTTTAGAGTAAGCCCCGCCATTGTTTAACAAAGAAATATGCATTTCAAATGATATTCACTCATTACATAATAACGAGGTATATTTTTGAAGTTGTGCTCATTAGAATCATATATTTGCTTGGTTCCCTCATATTTAACTAGCTTCAATCCCAGTAGCGTGCAGCGCCCTCTATAACAAAACTGTATTATTTTCCCACTCACTCGCACGCAGACACTCTTGCACATAGGCGTACCCAGGTTTTTTTTTTCAAGGGGGGGGGGGGGGGTTATTTCGTCGGCCAAAATTCCAAGGCCGTGGCCGAGACCACTGGTTGAGAGTTCGTGTAAGCGGGGGGGGGGGGGGGGGGGGGGGGGGTGTCTGTCAACAAGACTACTTAAATTGTGTCCTCGGGGGCTGAGACCATTGGTTATGCAACACCATTGACCCTTGCAATGCAACACAAATCCAATATTTAAACACAAAATAAAAAAAACTACTTTTCACGCACAAGTAGAAATGTAGAAGATTCAACACTCATTTTTTTTTAAAGCATCATATATTTTGGGTTGACGTTGATACTACAAAATATATTGTATTAATTAACGTTGCAGCCTAAAACGTTAATATCCTAAGTTATGTTCACTTCAAAATAATTTTACCGACAGAAGATGTATAAAGGAAACACAATTGAAACAATTCATCAGTAAGAAATATTGTTGCTTGAAAAAAGGAAAAGAGATAATTCTAAGTCGTTTTATCTTTTCACCACCGACACATTGAAATACTTTGCTAAAATTCGACATGCAGTTCAATGTCACCTCCACGGTGACCAAGTCTTTAACGTATTCTGCGGTACAGTTACATTACGTTGGCTCCTACAGCTACCGTACCATTTAGTCTGGGATACAGGTTGAGTCTTTAACCTTCCAATCTTAACGTCCTCTATGTGTGGTAGGAGCTTACAGAGCGACTCGGGTCTGAAGAGCGGGTAGTGTTTCCTAATCGAACCCGAGTCCCGCCACTTGAAGAAGCGCGAGTAAAGCCCGTCGTTGTTATCGAGCGTTCGCAGGTACGCAGCCAGCGCCTTGGGCGACTCGAAGTCCGCGGCGTGGATGAAGGAGTTCGGAGGGGCCAATTTGAGGTATGTGTTCTTGCTGGGACCGTAGACGACGGCACGATGTAGTGCTCGAGCGCGGTGACCCAGAACTGCTCGGTCATGTACTCCCTGCACTCGGAGGTCTCGAAGGCGAGGAAGAACTTGTACTGACCCATCAGCATGCCGCACTGCTCGGAGCGGCGTGGCAGGCACGTCAGGTTGGAACACTCACCGTACATGTCTACGGGAATGTGACGGGCGAGCTCCGCTAGGTACGCCTTTCGTGGCCAGAAGGCATCCTCGTCGCAATTGTCGCCCATCCAGGCAACCAGTCTCCGCTTCGCAGGGATTTCCCTTGCAGCCATGGTCTTTCCGGACGCCGTGCAGTTCTGGTCCGTAGAATATCCTGTCACGTACGCTGCAAATGGGGGTGGTTAGCGGAGACGCAGACAGGTAGGACCACACCATGTGCACGGGGAAGCCGCCTAGCTCCGGGCATATGCCCCGCATCTCCAGGGGCGACAGCATCGCCATTAACACACCACAGCTGATTGAGGGCGCCCTTCCGTCTCGCCGGAGAATCAGCGCCGAACTGCGACGGTTTACCTTTCAACGACGTCGCTGGCATACCGAATATGACCGCATCCTTGCCGATCATGTCGGTCGCATTTGACGAGACGACGACGTTCAGTGAGCAGGGAATCTGGCTCGGTTTGCCCGTGCAGGTCAGATCCATCTCGAACGATTGCGTACTCGACGTAGACGCGTCTTTCGATTTTACTCTCTTCATCCTCGACGTCAGCGCCGCGTACTCCGGACTCTTACTCAGCGTCCGCATCGAGGAGACGATCAGAATATCCCAGTGACATCGTACAGGTGGGCCTCCGGGGTTGCCGGCGTCGTAGTCGATCTCGTCACTGACCTGCATATTCATGAAATCAATTATGATGTCGTTAGCGTTCCGTTATCTGCCTACTTTGTTGGATGGGGGAGAGGGACCCTATGTTGAAAGTATATTCCTAAAAAATAATCGCTAGCTCAGACAGTCTGACAAGCTTTCAAGCGTTTATGGGCAAAATTTGTTTAAAAATGGCTTGCGCCGTGAATAAATAAGGACTAAAATAATCTTCCCAATAACAATAACTGGTGTTTCACTATCTTCTTAATAGTGATCTTGACGGAGAACTAAGTGGGATCCTCGATCATGTTTACGTGTTTAGGTAGTAAATGTTGTACACTGGTGACCTCTATTGAACTTTATATCAGAGGGATGAATTATGTCAATATGAGTACTAACCCGGCTTTTCCGTGGAAGCGACAGCGTAGGGAGGGTCGAGCAGGTTGATGAGCTGGAAGAGAGCGATGACGGTGACCACGCCAGTAGGAAGGCGTAGGGATACACACACTTCTTCGCGATCCATGCCTGTGGGATGAAACAAAGTATTTAACGAATAAAGTCTTTCAAACGAGGGGGTGTTCAGAAAGATCCTAACTTGAACTTAACTCTTAGATGGACTTTAAACATTATTTAAAATTATTGAACATTTTTGTTTGTAATAGTTCTTTTAAAAGGCAGACAATTTTGATTAAAATCATTAATATTTTCGATTATCAAGGAGATTTTATGTACTGGATGTACAATGGATGAAAAGTCTAAAATATTAGAATTTTTACTTTTTAATATATTTTATTCCAAGGCTACAAATGGCTTACCATAATTTTAAAGTCCAACTTAAGAGTTAACTTCAACTAAGCATCTTTGTGAAACACCCCCTGGCAGACCAGTGAACTAGCTAAGATGGGGGGGGGGGGGGGAGGGGGGGGGGGAGGGGATATATGGGACAACCATCACCTGCCCCTGACTAGGGTCGAGCAGGTTGATGAGTTGGAAGAGAGCGATAACTGTTACCACGCCCAATTGGAAGGCGTAGGGGTACACACACTTCCTTGCGATCCACGCCTGTAGAATGACAAAAATGTCTTTCAAACCAGTGATATCTGTACGAAATATGTGATAAATTATAAATTTGCAAACAAGTATTGTGACAATTATGCGCCCATGGGGGTATGGGAACATTTCTCCCCCGGGGGGGGGGGGGGGGGGGGGGGGGCTGAGGTATGTTGCCTGAATAATTCCCGCCTTTTTCACCCCGACGCGTACGCAACAAAGGAAAACAATTTAGCTGTTCGAAAAGTATTACATTTTTAATGATTTTCTGGAATTTTCAAATATTTGACATAATTTTGCAAGATTTTGCCCAAATTTTATACGATTTTGCCCGAATTATCCGAATATGATATGTTTTTCCCGAATATGACATGCTTTTGCCCAAATTAGGGGTTCTTAAATTTCCCCCAAATATAATAATTTTTAGAACTTTCGGGTGACTGTAGACCCCTAATAACCCCCCGCCTCGTACGCATATGTGATATCATTTCTCCCCCATCCGCTACATTTAGTTAGCTATGTCTTTGCCACCTTCCTCTGACACAATTACCACTTCAAGGTGAAATTTAGTTGCGCAAAAGGTTAATGCATATTTCACATGATAATAGGGGAGAAAAGGTGCTTACTGTGACGTAACTGACCGAAACATTTCTCGCGCTCTTCAGAATGTCCAAGAGGTCATTGGCGACGGACTGGATCTTCTTCAACTTCCGGTTCATCGCCATGGTATCACAGTAAACACAACAATCGGCACATTCATGAATGCAGCATGTGCAGTGCGTGATGCCAAGACAAACGGACTTTAATCCCACTTGATCTGGAAACCAACTTTAATCGGTTGTCTCGTTCATTCACTCGGTTTTCATCGCAATCTTGTTAATGAGCAGGTGACATTTAGCGCGATGACGCAGGTGCCTTAAGATCCACAATCAATCTGCAATACAAAAGAAGAAATATGACGTAGAAATTATGATGATTGTTTAGTTTCGCTACCTAAATAATTGTTTTGTATGTTTGGCAAAGGATTTTTTTCCTACTATAAAACCATTAAACAATTCCATTAACCTTTATGGAATATTTTTTTTTTCTTTTTCTAAAGGCCATTCGATTCAAGCACACAATATTTGTCATTTACAAATTATTTCAAAGTTCCATTCGATTCAAGCACACAATATTTGTCATTTACAAATTATTTCAAAGTTCATATAAGGATTGAGTATAATCTGTATAATCTGTATAAATACGTCTTTCAAATTAATTCCCCAAATGATTGCGTATGTGCCATTTTAAATCTTTTGTACCGATTATTATTGTTGTATTTTGGTGGGTTTAGTTCGGAAATTGGAAATATTCCTTTACAATTATAGAAATGTAGATAAGCTTAGAGAGGGAGAGGGATATGTGTGCAAATATTATGTATATAACATCTGGTAACCACGGCCTTCAAACTTGGAATTGTTTTAAAGCAATCATAAAACAAACAAATTATTCTCACATTCCTGAACGTCAATATAAATAATATACCAACAATATTTTTATAGGTAGGAAACGTTTACTCGCAAAATGGTCTTTGCTCCCTTATAAATACCATTCATTAAGTATTTCTCTCCTCAGTGGCGTAGCGTGGTCGGACCGATTGAGGGGGGGGGGGGGGGAGGGGGCACGCGAATGACTGGGGGCTACACCTTATGTATATATATATTTTTTTTTTTTACACATATTTTTCCTCCTATATTTGGTATTGTTTTTTGTCAAATTATTTGGGGTACGTGTACCTTTCCCCTGCCCCCAACCCCTATAGCTACGCCATGGTTTCTCCTTAACTGGATGACGTATCAATCGCTTAATTTGGAAAATGAAGAGCATATTTACGGTGCAAACAAGACTAAAGTATTCTGACCCGGACAAAAACAAATATCAGAGCCCTTCAGTCAGTACTAAGCATGCTAAGAGCAGTACAAAGGTCCGTTGCTTCCCACGAAACAGAATCGTGGTTGGTTTGAAGGATAGCAAACGTGATTTTAACATACACAAGACATCAGTGGCGTAGCTAAGGGAGTGGGGGGGGGGGGGGGGGAGGGGGCAGTCTTATGGTACAGTAGCCCACAATAATTTGTCAAAAAACAATACAAAAACAAGAGGGTATATATTACATATAAAATAGAAAAAAATAACCCATACAGAATTCACGTGCCCCCAACCAGTTGTACCACACTACTCCACTGATAATCGCAATACTTCTGAATTTAAATAATTACAGTAGCCTAAATAGTTATCATATTTGAATGTTTAGATAAAAGGTCAGATCCTTTTTTTAATTCAACCGATTTGTATAAATAATAAAATAAGGTCCATAATGGCTAGGCGCGAGGGAATATTGACCAATGGGGGAAGAGGGGCCGGGGGGGGGGGGGGGGGGTAGTAGTGGATGGGATACCAATACTCTACGTATACTCGTTTTTTCTTTACTTTCCACTCTTTGGCTTTCAAATTTGTATGTTGTTGTTGTCTTTTTCTTGAAATTGGGGTTAATAAAGGGAATTCGAATTTACAGTATAAAAGCACTATGAGCTGTATATCTTTGGATTTACACGAAACACACGTATGTATTTTTTTTTACCATGATCATGACATTTATACCATGGATTTTTTTTTCAAGAGTGCAAAACCTTTGATAATTAAGCCAATTACAGCGCAGACAAATACGCCTATACGCAGGCCTAATGCATCCATATGACTTCTAATGTTGTAGTATCATTGCTGTGTTAGATATGTGAGAGGGATGTGGCTTCAGGCAACCCTATGCTAAACTTTACCGCAATCTTGAGTAAATGTCATTTTAGCTTGACCGAACAATTGTCTATAAATGGTTCAAAGGGGAGGGGGGGGGGGGGGGGGTACTAGAAGTTTGATTAAACGCCTACCCATTCAATTTGTTCCAAGAACTATTGCTATTTTGATTTGTTAAATATCACATAATATGCATGGGAGTATGTAAGAATGGATCATCAATGCATGGGAAGTGTTTAAAGGAGGGAAAACCCTATGCCAGCACTCACGGATGATTGAATTGTTGAAATAACCAATTGAGGTATTCCCATAACTGAAAAAAAGGGGAGGGTCCGACCTTCCCATACCGGAATTACATATGAACATTTAATTTTTACCAGTGGGAGATGGTGTCGTTTGCCCCTCTCCTCCCTCTTCTCTTCGACGGAAAGAAACTGAATTAGACCAAAAGACTATTTTGGTTTGCCAGATTTTTGTGGGAGATTTGTTCGAATATTAGTTGACTTCGTGGAATATGACGAGGTTATTTTCGTCCTGTACATTGGTGTTTTCAAAACTCCGGTGGGCAATGGTGGGGGGGGGGGGGGGGGGGGAGGGGGGGGGGGGGGCTGCACCCCCAACTCCCTTCCCCTTTCCCGCCTCGAGTTCCTATGGACCCTTTTAGCCAGGATCAGTAAACATGGTAAATGGGGGAGTTCGAGGGCTTTGGGAGAGGGGGTGGATTCATATGGTTTAACCACAACATTTGAAAACAAAAAATAATATGGATAATTGAAAATTATTTTTCACTTATGTATACTTGGTAGTCATTATAAGT